>JAVIWB010005937.1:0-84786 GCA_031893035.1 Dermolepida albohirtum | reverse complement strand
AAAAAACACTTTTTCACATACAAAGCTATATTTTTCATAAAAACTTATTTTATTTAAGTCGATTTTATACGTTGTATATAATAAGACATTTCATTTTCAATAGCCCGCCATTTTAACAGTTGTCGTGACTCAACATGTAACTATTTGACAGATGACAAGTAAAAACTACACCATTAATAAAAATAAAACGATATACGCTTCAACAACGCACTGAAATTATTAAAATACACTACAAAAATGGTGAAAATTTCGCGGTTACAGTTCGCAAAACTAAAGCGTTTTTGGGTCGTTGTGAAACGCCTTCTCGACCAGCAATTGTGAAACTGGTGGAAACACTTTAGCTGTTGGGACAAGGTAGTCATGTGAAGAATCGAACTCGACTACACGTCGCTCAACAACAACTGAGAATATTGCTGTTGTAGCCCATAGTGTGTCCATTTCTCGTCGATCTATGAAATTGGGCATTCCGCAAACAACATTGCACAGCATTTTGCATAAAGGCTTAGGTCTTAAGGCTTTTAAAGTTCAGTTAACACAAGAACTCACGGCTACCGACCATCAACAACGTCATGCCTTTGCTGATTGGGTCCTTGAAATGTATCAAACCGATTCTGGATTTCATCGAAAAATCATCTTAAGTAATGAGGCCCATTTTCACCTAGGAGGCAACGTTAACAAGCAGAATTGTAGCATTTGGTGCTCGGAAAACCCAAGAATTATTGTTGAAAAGCCTCTCCATCCTCAACGAGTGACTGTTTGGTGCAGTTTTTGGTCTGGCGCGATCATTGGACCTTACTTTTTCGAAAATGAGGCAAAAAGCAACTGTTACGGTGAATGGATTGCGCTATCGAACGATGATTAATGATTTTGTATGACCGGAATTGGAAGATATTGATGCAGACGACGTTTATTTTTAACAAGACGGCGGTACGTGCCACACAATTAACAATATCATCGCTCTTTTGCGTGAAAAGTTTCCTGACTGTGTGATTTCTCGAAGAGACGATCACAATTGGCCACCGAGATCTTGTGATTTAACACCTTTAAACTTTTTTCTTTGGGGCTACGTGAAAAATAAACTCTATGCCAATGATCCACAATCGAATCAAGACCTTAAAGAGAGAATTCGTCAAATTATCGATGACATATAGCCGCATATGTGCGAATTGGTGATGGAAAATTTCATGAAAAGAGTATGATCCTGCAAGCGTAGCCGTGGCCACCATTTGACTGATATCGTTTCATTATTAATGGCATACCCTCCTCTTTACAATTAAATAAACATCCGATGATGTCGCTTAAAAATATTTTTTTACATATCAAAATGAAGCCTCTTATTGGAAGACCCTTTACTTGGAAAAATACGAGTCAATTAATCCAACTGAAAAGAATGCAGACCAGACTGTAACTTTGACCGAATGGAGATACCACTCGTGAAATTCTTAGTTCATCAAACTCGAAACAATATGCCAATGAAACCTCTTATTGGAAGATCCCGTAATATTAATATTTATTGCCTAATTTGTAAAGCGAAATTGAATCATAATTGTGCGCTTGATAGTAGGTACATAAATCAAACAAACAGCGAGTTGTAATATATAAAACATGACGAAACACTTACAATTTTAAGCGCTTCCGTAAAGTCGCAAGCTAGATAGGATCTGTTAAATATTTAAAGCATGAGATATGTTTCCTCAATTGTTTCAGCGCCCGCCGTGGGAAAAATGCTCTTGTATGCAGAAAACAACCGTTCTACACCTAATGATGTAATATTTATATAATTTAAATAAATTTCGAAAATAATTCATAACGAGTTCACTATTTGCGATGATTTCACTAACGACAACGAAGGACTTTCTGATTTTTCTATTCCCTCTGTTAGACCGAGGTAATTGTTGTGAATAGTTTGTATATCTGTTTTAGTTTGACTACATTGAAAATTTTCTTGATTTTCTTTGTTTTCAAACAACTGTTACAAGTGCAATGAATTAAAATTCATGAATAAGTGTGCTGAGGATAGCCGTACAGATGCCAACAGTTGTTGGACCGCTCTCATTTAGAATTTTTGGACGAATATACCGCAGTACAATTTCAACAGTTTATTTTAAATAGTCTTTTTCAAATGCAGAACACGCTTTTTGATAAATTTGACTCTGTAGCCTAAGGGTTTTTTTTTTCTTTGTATAGTGTTGTTAACTCACGCATATTGACAGAAAAATGTCTGCTTTTACAACTCGTCTTTGTAAATAATATGTAAATGTTAAAGAAGGTGTTTGGTGATAATGTTATGTCACGTGCGCGAGTTTTCGAGTGACACAAGCGGTTTTCTGAAGTTCTTGAAGAGGTCGAAGATGAACGTCCTATCGGACCTGTGAGTGCAAGAACCGAAGGGAACGTTCAGAAAACTAAGTAAATTGTGTGGAAAAATCGACATCTGAGTACTCAGATGATTTCCAACATGTTAAGCATTACAAAGGAAGTAATAAGATACATTTTGCATGAGTTAAATACAGCAAAAGTTTGTGCAAAAATGGTGTTGAAGAACTTCACTCAGAAACATAAAGAGAATGGAATGAACATTTGCTCTAACATCATGGCACGACTCACAGAAGAACTAGACTTGCTTATAAAAATCAGATATGAAATTTGGATTTTCCAGTATGACCCGGAAACAAAGCCTCAATGGATGAACTGGAAGGTCGCCGGATTGCCAAGAGAGAAAAAAGCACGAATCAGCTAGTCGAAATTAAAAACAATGCTGAATGTTTTTTTCGATATCAACTGTGTTATCATGACTGAATGGGTACCTGAGGGTCAAATCGTTAATCAGAAATACTATGAAGAAGTCTTAATCCAGCTGAGGAAAAGAGCAAAGAAGAAAAGACCGGATTTGTGGAAGAACGACTCGTGGTTTGTGCACCAGAACAACGGACCAACTCACAATACCCTACCTATGAAGCAGTTTTGAGCAGACAAGCGCGTTCCTGTGCTTGATCATCCTCCGTGTTCGCCAGATCTCACACCATGTGACTTCTACCTGTTCCCAAAAGTGACAAGTGCATTAAAGGGAACACATTTTCACTCCGCTGAACATGTAACAGCAGAAACGGCAGAGTTGTTGAAGAGGCTGACAACTGATGTAGTATACTATTGCTTTGAACAATGGAAGACACGTATAAGACGGTGTATAGATAGGGGAGGAGAGTATGTTAATGGGCATAAAAGTTAAATATAACTTTATTTGCAATAAATAACATTTCTCACACCAATTTCGTTATTTAATTTCCACACCTCGTACATAATAGTGTGAAATTTTAGACAACGTTTTATTTTTTCGGAAGTCTTTTATTTATTCCTTAGTAGGAATTTCACAAAGTAAAGATGTCAGCAATAAACTTTTTGACTTGTTTTTTACCTATTATAAAATCTAGCGGATCAATAAACATGTTTATTATATATTATTAAATATTTTATATTTATTCTAAGATTTTGAATTTTGTCTAAATTTCTCTAAACAACCCTTTCTGTGGATCACTATAGAATAATATTTTAAAATCATCCCATTCATAGGTAAAAAAATTCTTACATTTATTGCCCCTATTTCACTAATACACAAAGTTAATGTAACGGCAAAAAATAATAAGGCAAACATACCTACTTTTACTGCACTTTCTTTTACACTACATTTTCAGGATAATTTATAACCTATTTTGTTTATTACTTTACGAGCTCCCGTAAATCATGTGCCACAACGACGATTTACAGCTGAAAGTTTTACATTGTAAAGTCATAAATAATTCTACAATTTTTACAGATTTATTTCAAAATTAAACCTGATGAAATTAATCGAATTATTTGGGAAATAAAGTAGATATAAATGAATATAAAAGATTCTTTTTTGAAATCGAACCGGTAAAAAGCCCATCATTCATGTAGATAAAATGTAAGTAGACACCGGTATGTATTTATATAGACACTAAAATTTCATTGTATATCACACATGTAGAAGGCGAGTTAATTAAAAAGTGTGAAACGATTGTGGGCGAGGCGTTACGCCCCCATTATGTCTACATCAACAGACAAGCCCGTCGTCAATCATTTCTTTAGACGAACGCCTAGTCTGGAAACATAAATAATGTAAATTTGCAAATATAATAACTTGTATGGGTTGCATAATATTATTATTATTTTAACATTATTATTGAAGTATTATTTTAATTAAATTTTTATTATTTAATTTATAATTATTCACATATACAAATATTAATATTTTAAATCATGCGTTCTAATACTACAATGAAAACCTTATTCAAAATCTCGGTATTTTAACAACGTTCGTAATAGAAATATGAAAGATTTCTTCCTAATAAAACGTGTGATTAGTTATAGTGAGTGATTCATTATGATGTACTTTTTTCAATAGCGATTTTTTGACAGATAAAGCGTGAGTCGTGCGAAACTTACGCTATTTTTATTATATTATTATTTATTATATTATATATATATATATATATATATATATATATATATATATATATATGTATGACATTTTATTATGGAAAGACCGTGAAGAATCGATTCGACTTAGATCTCAACATCTTGACTTATATGCTATAACTTGGCGTATTTTACATAAAGATCTTGGTTTAAAAGCACACAAAATTCAACTCGTTCTACCGTTTCAGTATTTGAACTTTTGAAAAGCTTGAAGAAGATTCGCTGTGTTTGACCAAAATTTTGTCGAGTGATGAGGCCCATTTCTGGTTTAATGGCTACGCCAATAGGCACAATGGCCGTATTTGGAAAGAAGAGCAACCCAAAGAGGTTCAAGAGCTGTCATTACATCCAGACAAAATCACGGTTTGGTGTGGTGTATGGGCAAGTGGAAACATCGGTCCATATTTCTTTGAAAATTAAGACGGCCGCGACGTAACTGTGAATGGCGCCCATTATCGCGCCAAGATAGCGGATTACTTGTTGTCTGAAATTAAAACCCGTGATCTCGACATTTTGTTTCAATAAGACGGCGCTATTTGCCACACAGATCAAGGTATGGCTTTGTTGTGAGAACAATTTGTTGTACAATTAATTTCACGTAATGGACCTGTGCAATGGCCGCGTAGATCGTGTGATATCACACATTTAGATTTTTTCCTTTGGGACTACGTAAAGTCCAAAGTCTTCATGGATAAGTCAGCTACGATTGAGCAATTGGAAGCCAACATTTCTCGCGTTATTCGCCACTTGAAATGCTCGAACGCGTCATCGAAAATTGGAACTTCAGAAGGAACCATGTTAGGCGCAGTTACAGCCAACATTTGAAGTAAATAATTTTTAAAAAATAAATGTCAAGAATGGTTCTTTTGTATGATAATAAAGAATACACAATAAAATTGAAGTTTTTATTTGTTTTATTCTTGGAAGAAGTACCTCCAAATGAATCACGCATTATATAGTAGAAGTTTACATTTTGTTTAAATCGTGTTTCCCATTATACTGCCTACTACAGCACTGAGGAGGAAATAATTAAAACAGGTTGTAAATCCCACTTTCCCATCAGAAAATGATGAGAACAGAGAATATACAGATCTATGTCTTACATAGGAATTCGAAGAAAGTTACTACATAATTTAAAAAAAAATGAAAATAAATATTTCGTTAAAACTAATAGTAACATAGATAAGATCATCAAGGCAGAACAAAAGAAGGTGATAAATAAAGATGCGAATATTATTGTATGTTATGAGCATCGATATGAAAATCTCCGCAAACGTTCTTGATTCTCAGTTATACTTTACTCGTCAACTCGAATGAACATTTCGAATGCGAATATGTATACTTGTATGCGGACAATAATACGTTGCATGTAGTAATAAAACCATTGACTGAGTTCGAGAAAACGGCCATTGTCGGGCGCAGTGAGTAAGTTCATTAAAGATTTACCAGATTTACTTTACAATGGCTCAAAAATCACATGTGTAGTTTGCGCTATCTGTAATGTGCTGGATGAAAAGTGACTAAACGACAGGTGAATAGTGCAGAGCACAATTATAAAAAAAATTACATACGATTGAATGCAGAATTTCTATTGCATTTTTATACACACAAAGGGTCTAATCTATGTATGTAGTATTTCATAAACGTTCCAACGCCCAGTTAGTATAATATTTTTGTTGACTCTATCTCTCCCGACGAAATTATGAGTAAATAATATAATGATGGTCAAAGGAAGCATGACTTTAATTTCCGAGCGATTTTGGAGTTTTTTTTTTTAGTTCCACCCGGTTATTGTAGCGCCATACCGAAACTCGTTGGATGTTTTTTTAGATGAAAGTTAGAAAACTTCATTGTCACCCGTTACAATGTGTTTTGTGGATGTATGAATTCGCCTTCTTCGCAATAATATATGTTACAACACGACTCATGCCCACGTCAATTAAAATATAAACAGATATGTTAAACATGTCTAGATTCCAGTTATCTTTCTTAAGTTTAAAGGATAATTTTTCCTTACTAGTTCTTTCACTTTTTCAATATTTGTATCAGTTGAAGACACTGTAAATTGAGCAGGGCAAGTTAAGCCTAGACCTTCTTTAAAAGCTTCGACTCACATGATCGTGTTTTCTTTGATTCATAAATCTACGGACATTTTCAATAATTCAGTACAAGAAACTTGGATTAAAACACAAAATTTTTGTTAACTCTTCGTTATACATTTTTCTCTATTTAATCTATTTAAAATTGGACAACCGACTGAACATATTAATACCGCATACCATTCAAAATACAGGGTGTTTCAAAAAGAATATACGTATTTCGAATGCATATATTTATTAAACTTTAAGACATACGAATATGAAACTTTACACACATATTTACGAACCTCTCAAGTTCAGATTACAGATGTTCAATATGTCCTCCATCAGCGACACGAACAATATCACATCGATACTTAAATTCCTCCCATACTCGGGCAAGCATGTTCTTCGTCACTGATGTTATGGCAGTACGGATCCGGTTCTTCAACTTTTCCAGATTCTGTGGGAGTGATGGCACACGTTGTCTTTAACGAAACACCACAGGAAGAAGTCACAGATAATCGGGATATCGCACAAAACACATTGATTTTGGGTGAATATCGTACATATTCAATGGCTGCATGTGGGTTCTGTAGACCCCAAATTCGAACATTGTGTTTGTTTACCAGCCTACTAAGATGGAAAATCGCTTCATCACTGAACACGATGCGTTGTGCCAAAGTATTATCATTGTCAATAGTATCATGAATCTCGTTACAAAATGCCACAAGTTTCCGTTTGTCATCAGGACGCGGAGCTTGTAACAACTGTAACTTGTACGGCTTCATAACCAACCGACGTCTCAAAACACGCCAAGTTGTTGTTGTAGGCAGTTGTAACTGCCAACTGGCACGACGAGTTGATTTTGAAGGATTACGTCGGAAAGCAATTTGAATTCGTGCAACATTTTCTTCAGAAACACGAGGGCGGCCAGAGCTCTTTCCTTTATACACACGTCCTGTATCTACAAACCATCGGTACCATCTGCTAATGTTCCACCCATGCGGAGGATCAATTTGGCAGCTCAATCTGAAACGTCTTTGCACTGTAATCACGGAATTGAACTTCGCAAACTCGAGAACACAAAATGATTTCTGCTGCGGAGTAGCCATTTTAAACATATGACGGTTACCAAGAAAAACAGAAGACAACTGACATCTAGCGGCTATTCAATAAACTAGACTATGTATTCGTTTCTCCAATAGCCAAGCCGAGGCGCAGCGATCGATAATTTGGACAAAATAATACTGTGTAATACGTATATTCTTTTTGAAATACACTGTATATCTTCAAAAAGCTGACAAAAGCAATACTTCAGAACTATAATTATTCAAAATTACATTGTATTATAGAAAAGTATTTCTTCCTTTTTAAAATTAAGTTTTTTTTTGTTTTTGGTATCGATATTTATTGGAATCTGTCACCAATTACCAATATTTTGAATCAATAAAACACAATTACTTTCACAGACTTTGAAAATTTAAAAAAATAGAAAATACATTAACATATTTAACTCCTTGACTTCTTTTAAGAGTATAATTATTAACGAAACTTGACTCTAAATAAGTACTTTTAAGAAAGAAACATTTTTTTCCAACACATCAAGGGGTCCTTATGAACTATAATAATGACGTTACTAACTTGTTCCCTCTTATATTTGTCGCAATCACAAGATCTTTGAAAAGTCCTTTGAAAACATTTAGAAAAGAGATCCATTGTCCTAAGAGTATTCAACTTTTTATACCTTCGCTGAATGTACGTTTACCCATGTATGTAAGTACAAAACGCGAAATAATAAGCACTCCTGGAACAAAATCTTATGCACTTTCGGAGCGCGTGGAATTTGTAGTAGTTGTTATGGTGAAAAGGGGACTTTAGCACGTGTGAAAACTAACAATAGTCTTCGATGCAGCATCTCCGCATGAGAACCCTGAATCGGAACCTCCTGCTTGGACATTGTTTGCACGTAACGTATAGCAACGTTTGATTTGAAATTTAATAAAGTGCATTTGATTATACTAGAGCTGGATTTGTATCAGTAAGAATTCTATTATTTGCATTTAATGACGAACTATGATTAAGAATTAATGTAGAACGGATTAGAACACGATGAAACAAGTTTGCTGTAGTAATTTACAATGGCCTTTTACATGAACAATATTCTATTACAAAAATGAATGATTGACTTTATCTTTGTTTTCATTGAAACATTATATTATATACCTTAGTGGCGCCATCTGTTAATAAGAGATTTATTTATGAAGTATTGTTATTACATCGCTACACAAAAAGAAATAAAAATAGGCCATTGACGGCAACGAGATCTTGTTATTATTATTATTACTTTTATTACCTGGTTGTCCTACCTCTATTTGGGAAGCCTAGAATCAAATTTTGCCGTAACTTGGCCCATAATACTCAATAGATAAGTGCTCAGCATTGTCTTGATCGCCATAATACCTGCACACGTCACTTGCTGTTTTGCGAATCTTCTTTGGATACATGTATATGCCGAACCCTTCGTGCTCTGTTAGTATCTGGAACGTATAACAGTCGATGTCTCTGTATTTACAGTTTAACCACACTTTAACTTCTAGAATTGGCTTTTTGTCTATTCACACCTCATTTCAGCTTCATTCCTCCTGTCAATCATTTATAATGGACTCTCTTGTCAAGTGTTTAACTGTCTCATACCGTTTATAAGTGAAATATCTTCCTTGCTGCCAGATGGAAAGGCACGGTTATCAATATAGCCTACAGTAACTTAACCGACAGAATTCAATTAGTACCTCCTCTGCACTTCTTCCACTAACTCTCTACACGGTTTTTCCTCCATAGCCTCATATTGGGGCTCCATGCAGTAGTGTTAAGATTGCTATGCTACAAAAGAATCGTGTTTTACCACTTCTAGGGCCGACAATATTCAGCATCATCTTGTTAACCCTGCGGATATTTTTTTTGTTTTGCCAACTGTTCTTTTCTCCAAATATCAATTTTTCATTCAGAACTATTCTTAAATAGTTGACCCTCTTCCTAGGTATTATTGTATTTCTTCCAAGCATAAATTGGACAGTGTCCCTCTTTGTAGACTCCTTTAAAACAACTGCCTCCGTATCTATACATCTTCAGGATTAAATTTAAATTTTTAAGTATCGTAAAAAGAATACTATACAATAAATTCATATTCAAACTTGATTGGAACAAAGGCAAAATATAACGTTTTGGGTGGATCGACGTTATTGAAGAATTCGCTACACCATAAAATAAACGTTTAATGTTTTAACCGCTGAAAGACACATATATTGAACATGTACCAGGTTGTTAAGTTTTGTCGTTCGATAAGAAAAACACGACTTTATGATTTGAAATACATTTTATTATTATTCAATATAACCTCCCTGAATTTCAATTCACTTGTTCCAGTTATCTTCTAATTTATAGATTCCATCCCTGAAGTAGGCTTCTATTACCTCTTCGTTCAATGAAAATCGTTTTCCCCGCATGAATTTTTGAGATGGAGGGAGTCGGAGGGAGTTAAATCTGGCGAATAGAGTAGATGTAACAATTCACTGATCTTTGCGATGTTTCTTTGAGATGTGTGAGAAGGTGCGTTGTCTTGATGAAAATGATTTTTTCTCTTTTAAACCAGGTCTTTTCTCACGAACTTCTACAATCAGCTGATCTAAGTTTATTGTTTTACCAGTTCCCATTCCCGACCAAATTCCTTTTGCATCATAAAAAACTGATGCTAACACCTTCTTGGCCTTGGCTTGCAACTCGCTTCGGAGCCGAAGTACTGGATTCGCACCACTCCTTAGCCTCTTGCTTTGATTGAGGACCATCGTGATATATCCAAGTCTCATCCACGCGATGAAATCACTGTGTTGCTGAGAAAGTTGCACTCGAATGCGTTTTTGTTTCATTCTTCAGTTTTCTGAAACCCAAAACTTAGGCCAAAATACATATTAGTCACACTGCCTAATGAAATGCCTAGAGCTTCTACTAAATATCTCTCGGTTAATCGGCGATCTTCCAAAACCATATTCTGTATTTTTGGTACGATTTCTGATATTGATACATTTTTTGGACGTCCTTCACGTGGCTCATCTTCAAGACTTGTACGACCTCATTTAAATTCAACAACACATCTTTCTACCGTTCTAATTGAAAGTGAAGAGTCCTTATACATTTTTAACAATCGTTCATGAATTTGTATTGATGATACACCTTCCAAAATTAAGAACTTTATCACAGTACGATATTCAATTTTTTTCCATTGCAAAAAATACTGTGACACGTCAACTTTGAACATCTATAGATATACGAATGAGAAAATATAAAATGAAAAAACTTTACACATACTCACAAAAAAGTAATACAATTTTTAGAAAAATAAAACGACGAACTTAATAGCGCCATCTCTTATCGAATAATAAAACTTATTGAACCTGGTAAATTGAAATTCAAATGACCAAATTACATTTGGTAACTGCCTGAATGTTATAAAACTATTTCGCTAAAATAGTTTTATAAAGTATATGTATATTTCTAAAATAATGGGAAGGAAAAGGTGACAAGAAATGGGGTAAGCGCAGACTGAGCAAATCTATAAATTTTCGGGCGTAATGCTCAATGATGGGTGTGTAATATTTGCATCATTAAAGTGACATCTGCTAATGCTTAAGAGATCTGTGCACTCACTATCACTACAAATTTATTTTAAATTAAAATTTGCATCTTCTTTTAGCACACTATCTAGTTTGGCTATAGCGCTAATATTTTTATCGTCGCTTATAGCATTGCTGTGTTAGTATAGTGTCCAGTATCTTCAGGGAATCTACTAATAACAACGCAGAAATTAGTAATTTATCAATTGCTTCAATTGTTATACATAAATGTTTTGTATATCTGTTTCAACTTCAGCATCTTGGATTGGAAATGCTTCAACTACTCCTCGTAATGGTTATCAATTATTTATAAGTGAGCTCGAACTTCAAGATCTTGACATTTCTTTTGACTCTCCTTAATAGCAGTTGCTTTATTAGGATTGAACTGTAAAACTACAGACTTAATTTTTTGTAAATGCAGAAAATAATAATGCTGCCTTTAACCATGTTCCCAGCGTGTAAGAATCAGCTGTGGAGGTTGAGGGATGTCGGGACGTTACCTATGGAATTTTCGAATACGTTTAGGAAATTTGAAGAACACTGCTTTTGTGCGCGCTAGCGAACCATTTGCCTCCGAATAACAGCGTCGAATCTTCTGCCACAAGATAAAAAGCACGAATTTTACACGCAACATGTAAGAAGTTACCACTTTAAGAGACCGATCCACAGTACGCGTAGTTGCGGCGCTATCAATCATAAATATTAAAAGTTAGTCTCTCGAAATTTCGAATTTTTCCAATGTATTTAACACAACTTTTGAGATGACCAACAGTACGTTCTTGTACTTTTCTGGAAGCTAGTAAAATTGAAGATGACGGTTTAGGTAGTAATAATCAGAGTTTTTTTATTTTCCAATTCCGATTTAATTCTATTTCAATACGTTCGCTAGCAGATTGTACAAAATTTTGTTGTTGTGTTGTGTGTTTATCAAAAACTAAACATTTCACTTTTGCGTCGTCCCACATTCAATCCGAAAATTCACAACTAAACCCGTTTTCTGTCAGATAATGGTCGTTTTTTCAGCCTACGTAATTGTGACATAATTCTATACAACATAAAAAACTGCATAAAACAAGTGAACACCTCCGAAAGAAGACGCACACTGCATTACATACATATATATCAGCGATGAAACCCCTTCTACATTCTGGGCGCAAAATTGACTAATACTGGACCTGGTTTAATAATTTATTTCAAACTTGGGAATTTCCTTCATAGGCAGGTAATCTTATCTTACTTCACTCTCTTCAGCTATTATGATTTATTTTATCTCTGCCTTATATATTCCAAAATTGGAGAAGCAGATGATTGTTTTGGGTATAACAGAAAATCGTATTGATCTCATTATATAAACTCTACATTTATCAAATATTTCCTGCCACTTTATTCAACTAAAATGTCAGCTTTGGTAATCTACACACGTGTCAGAAACAAATAAAAGCATTTATCGTACGCACCCATTGCCACAACTACTTGAAATACAAACCGAGGATTCTTTAACAACTTAATTACATCGAACATCAAACGTTTCTTCTCTTCTTTTTGCACCGGAACAATTAGAGGTTCATACATATGTTCGCGACCGCACATGGCCCGAATGCATGTGGCCCTCATTGACCGGCGAGCGCTCCCGTCGCGTCCCTTATTTTTTCCGCACAGCCAGAAAAATACTACAAATACGGCAATAGTAAGACCTCCTGTACAGACCTCCAAACAAGTCCGACGTTGCGTTATGCGCGCGAGACATTGTTTAAAGTCAAAGTTGAGGGCCCCCCGAGTTGACAAAACGGACCCCCGAGGCTGCCAGGGCGTACCCCGCGTTGTTGTTGTTCGTGAAATATGTGTGTCGTACTTGGTAGCGGTTATTTGGCGTGAAATTGCCCGAGAACGCATACAAGTTCCGGGTCGATTGCTTTAGCAAATTACTGTCCAATTGTCGATGGACCACGTGCCCTCTTGGCTTTGATTTGTGGTAGTAGTTTTGTAAAATTGATTGCCAAATATGTTCGCGAAAAACTACGATTTCGGAGTTCAATGTATCCTGCCCTGTAAAATTATTGCTGTAAAATGTGTTTTTGTGAAATATCGTATTCCAGCTTCTGTAAATACATATATAAAATACAATATTAACTGCAATATAGTAATAACTTTTTCTTAGTTTTATTCGAACATGAAATAAAAGTGCCCCGGATACTTTAAATTAACAAATAATAATAATATACTAGGGTGGATCAATAATTAGTAAGCCTGGGTAAGAAAACACAACTACCTTATGAAGAAAAATTTGTGTTGAAGCGAGATTTTGTAATTGGTCAAGTAGAACGCAGATTCTAAATTCTCATAATCACTAAAGGTTGATATATATCCCCATTCCACATTAATTTTCGTAATTCTGTATACGTATTTCGACAACTAAGTTGTCATCATCAGCAGGTAATTAAGCAGAGTCATATCTGGAGAACTACCGCAAGAAATACCCGTCGATCAACCTTTAGTGACTACGTTAATCAATCACAGGCTCCCACAAAATCGCCTTCTAAATTCTCGATTTTCATAATGGGCGACCGAACCCCATTTGAAATGCGATTTTATAAAACATTGATGCATGAACATAAAGAACGCAAGTCAAAAGGAGAAAATAATATAACAATTGGATATGGAAACGGCATTCCAAGAATTGTAGATTTAAACCAGATCCAACATGCCCTATCCGTTGCAGTTATATTCCCAAAATATCAAAGATAAAATAGGACACGCATTCATCCGATTTTGATGCAATTTTTTTAACTGAAACATAGTTATGTGCTGCTGCTACCACCGAAGAATTATTACAATCTTAATAGACTGTGGAAGTTATAATAAGGATCCTGTTCCTACTGGAAGATCACTTGAAGGAAATTGTAACACCCCTCTCTACACTAATTCTTAGTGTAGTTTGTAGCACCATAAACCCATATTGCTTACCTTCATGAAATTAAAAAAGAAACTTACAATCCTTTACTACTCGTAAAGAGGAACTAACAAGAATATTCAGGAAGGGGGGGGGTTCTTGTAAGAAAGTTCTTTAAGAGCGCCACAGCATTTAATCCCTTGAAGTATCCCTGCTAGTGCTGAAGCACTTAGATCCAATACGTGGCAATGATAAAATAAAAAAATTTGGCAAACTAAAAAAAATTATAAAAATAAAACGTTCGTGTGACATGGGAAGGAAACTCGTGAACACTTGTTAACAGTCAACTTATTTAATAACAAAAGGAAAGTTGAACAATAACCTTCAATTACAACAGGACCTAATGACCGACTCTGGTATATAAAATCTCAAATATCCTAATAAATTTCCTCGCGAATAAACCATATAAAAAAAGAATGATTAAGGTGGTACTTCTGATCTAAAGTTAATTGTAAATGAATGCTACTGGTATTTAAAAATTAACATTATTAGAATAAAAGCCAGCTAATTGTTAACATTAAACAAATGCTTCTGATATTTCAGAATGAAAGTTATAAATAATATAATGGGTGTTTTTAAGCTGCATGAGAACTGTTGATATCGATAACTGTGGTTTGACAGCTGATAATGTTAACTATGTTGACATTTCTGTTCAGTAAGGTTTGGGAAGTCATCATGAATCGTTTAACGCCAGAACAACACTTTCAAATTGTGGAAATTTACTTTGAAAAAAATAAATCTGTTCGCGAAGTTCATAGAGCACTTTGTTCATTTTACGGTCAACATAATCGGCCTAGTGAGCAAGCAATTCGTGCAGTTATTGATCGTTTTCGCACTAATTTTACTCTTCTTGTTTCAAAACCATCAACAAGACAAAGAAATGTGCGTACCGATGAGAATATTGCTGCTGTAGCGCAAAGTATTGAAGAAGACGCCGAAATGTCGATTCGTCGTCATTCTCAACTTGTTGGCCTTTGTCTTTCGACTACGTGGAAAATTTTACGTAAGGATCTTGGCTTACGTGCCTATAAAATACAGCTCGTGTAAGAACTGAAGCCAAACGACTATCGTTTGCGTAGCATTTTTGCTGATTGGGCTCATTTGAAACTGGCTGGAGATGAGCATTTTTATCAAAGAATTGTGTTTAGTGATAAAGCTCATTTCTGGTTAAATGGCTACGTCAATAAGCAAAATTGCCGTATTTGGAGCGAAAACAATCCCCAAGCCGTTAACGAATCACCATTACATCCATTAAAATTGACTGTTTGGTGCGGTTTATACGCTGGCTGTATCATCGGTCCTTATTTCTTTTGAAATGAGGAAGGAGCTGCCGTTATGGTAAATGGCGAGCACTATCGAGCCATGCTGACTGAATTTTTGTTTCCAAAAATTAATCAGCTAAACCAGACGGCGCAACTTGCAATACAGTGCGCTTAACAATCGATTTATTGCAAAATCAATTTGGTGACAACTTTATTTCCAGAAGTGGTCCTGTTCACTGGCCCCCTCGTTCGTGCGGTTTAACGCCTCTGGATTACTTTTTATGAGGCTGTGTTAAGTCATTGGTTTATGTACAATAATTACTTTAAAACTCAATTTCGGAGCTTACGTAAGGCCATCAATGATGTTATTTCCTTACACTATCACAATTATAGTGGTACAGTACAATATGAATTGATGAACGATCCTAAATTATTTCGGAATTATGTAGTTGTTCAAGAATTTCTGGTAGAGTTTATGACATAAATACTAAATTTGACAACCCTTATCGATGATGTTTTTGCATCGGTCTCCCCCAATGTTTTCTTATCTAAAAATAACATTTTTACTATTTTTGATGTACATAGTAACGTGTCATCGTGAGCTATTCTTAAAATTGATGAGATTTACATTTTAAATTGCTGTAAGAAAATGAAAAATTGCTTTGCATCTAGACACAAATCCCCAATTTTATTTTCTGAACTATACATCAATTTTTGTAATCCCTTTGGATAAAATATTTTACTTACCTTTGTGGACATCTCTTTTTCCTAACGTTTGGAAAATTTCTAGAATTTGCTTGGTTCATAAAAGGGGAGCAATTTTATTCTAAAATTTTTAAAGCCGTCATCTATGGGTGTATATCCAACAGTATTACGCCATTTTATCTCCAAAATAGCTTGCATTTACGTGTGGATCATCGACAGTCTCTAACCTTGCTACAGTTCCAAGTCTAAAAAATACCTTGCAAGTCAAACATTTTCAAATTAAAGTTAAAATAAATAAAAATTATTAGAATACATTTTTATTTAATTTGGAATTTATAGACAGTTGGAATTGTATTTTATTTTAGTTTATTTAAAATATTAAATTTAATTTTGAATTTCATCATATACAGGATTATACATAAAACAGCAGATGGTATCGAAATTCACAGAGGTTTGTATTATTAAACGATATTAAAGTTGTCGTTGATACTTATTTTAACGAACTTGAGTGATCTAAATTTTATCAAGGTATTAAAATCATCATCGCTGGTCCAAATGTATCGAGGTGACAGGGAGAAATCAAACCACAAAGTTCTTTTCTTTATCTTCATTTCACGGACTTCTTATCCAGCTTTCGTATTTAAGGAACTAACCCGGTTACTATTTTGCAAAATCTTTTCTATATACAGTAAAACCTGTTCAGTTGTTCACCTGTATAAGTTGAAACTCTGTGTATGTTAGTCGTTTTTTATGGCAAGCGCCAGATTGCTATAGTTTTGCAATATGTTTAATCTGTGTATGTTGCCTCCCTGTCAATCTTACACACTTTTAAAGTAGTTATCTTGGAAAAAAAACCTGTGAAAGTTAACCACCATTGTACGTACATATTTCTAAATGCAAACAGTTGATACAGATTGAAATTTTTAGAAATTAAGTA
The DNA here is from genome assembly GCA_031893035.1 of Dermolepida albohirtum. Classification (NCBI taxonomy): domain Eukaryota; kingdom Metazoa; phylum Arthropoda; class Insecta; order Coleoptera; family Scarabaeidae; genus Dermolepida; species Dermolepida albohirtum. The sequence goes on along the minus strand of JAVIWB010005937.1, from coordinate 67,687 downwards.
AGTCCAACTGTGTTATTTTATTCCCACTTACACATACCTACTTAAATTGCTTCATTACTCCCTTGTACCTACTAGGTACTTTAATTGTTTCGTTTACCCTTAGATTGGGAAGAAAATTCTAAGAAGTCGCCTGCATGAAATCTGTTAGGATAAGGGGATTCCCTAACCCCAAACAGAGATTGCATGCGTTGTCATAAGTTTAGTGGGGAAATCCCCATTCTTTATGATTATGTCGTTACCTTTTAAATTCAAATTACAGAAGTATTTTCAGTTATATCAGTGCTTTCGGTACGATTACATTTCCGTGATTATTTATATAATCGTTCAAAAATAATGACTACAAAACGTAAGTTAAATGACCTGGCCGTAGGCAAGAAGAAAGAATTGTTAGAATTGTTGGATCAAGGTGAAAGTCGACGGGTATTGTGCGCAAAATTTGGTGTTTCTAAGTCTACAATTGGAAACATTGCTAAGAATAAAGGGAATTTAATAAAATTGTGGAGTTACAACTGCAACGATGGACGAAAACACAAAATGTGAAAAATTGAAAATGAGGAAATCAACTAAACAGTATTTGATTTTTTCTCAAAATGTCGAACAGCAAAATAGAACATTTTCATGCTAGTGGATGGCTAAAATCATTTGTACAAAGGAATAACATCACATTTCTAACTTTGTGCGGCGAGTCAGCCGACATCGACTTGACGGCAGCCTCAGATTGGAAAGTGAAACTAAAAGACGTTTTAAGAAACTATGAGCCACGTAACCAATTTAATGCAGATGAGACAGGACTTTTTATAGACAAATTCCTACTAAAAGTTTAGCGAGAAAAGGTGATCGTTGTAAAGGTGGAAAAATAGCGAAAGAAAGACTTAAGTGGTCTACTGTGTTGTAGTATAATGGGTGAAAAATTGAACCTTTAGTTATTGAAAATGCTGCACGCCCAAGAATATTTAAAATAAATGGGGTTGATCCCAAAAATTTACCAGTAAATGACAAGTATTACTTTTGACGATTGGTTACAACTACTAAATAAAGAAATGAAACACCAAAATCGCAAAATAATTCTTTTGATAGACAACGCTACATCACATCAAACAAGTCTAAATTTGTCTAACGTAAAGGTTAAATCTCTACCACCAAATTTTACTTCCCAGATACAACCTTTAAATCAGGGAATTATACAAAATATGAAAGTGGCCTATATGGAGTATATTGTTGCAAACGCTGAGCTTTGCAATTCCGTAAGAGAATTTAACAAACGGATTAACATATTGGATGCCATTAGGTGGACCGATAATGCATGGAAAAGCGTGTCTGTAGACACAATTAAAAAGTGTTTTAAACGTGCCAGATTTTTGGTTGAGGAAGCATTTGATGAAGAAGATAATATACCTTTAAATCTTCTTATAAATATGATCCAGAATCTTCCACCTATATTAAATAAGGAAATAGCGCCTGCTTCTGAAATGCTTCATTTTGAAAACGATCTTATTATTCATGAACAACACAGTTTAACACCTGATGAGGTGGTCCAAGAAATTTTGGAGATTAGAAATACAGAAATCCCAAATGAACAAGAAAATATTCATGAGACTATGGAGCCTCCCACTCACCAAAAAGCAATGTTTCATGCAAAAGAGGTTATAGCGTATGCTTCTACCCGACAGAAAGATATGGTGAATAATTTATTTGACGTATATAATCAAATCGAAGATCTATGGTTGCAAGAAAAACTTAAATGTCTCCAAACAAAGATTGACGATTATTTTTCGAGAAAATAGTTTATTTTTGTTTAAATATATTTATGTCAAATAAAAAGCAATTGTTTTTCAACCTTTTTTAAAACTATTTTTGTAAATAAATACGTATCTGTATATTTTACTTTAATTTTTGATCCACGTACCTTTCCTCTATAAGTTTGCCACCTATCTAAATTAGACGTTTTTCGGTGCACCGTAGGTGACCAACTTAATCAAAGTTCACTGTATCGGCAATAAAAAATTCCTTGTACAACATCCTATACATAGCACAAATAAAAATAGCGGAACATTGTGCATATATACTTAAATTAATGAACACATTAACTTTTTCCGAATGTCATTAAGAAAGACAACAATTCAGTTTAAAAACTAACACGATTTATCATTTCAGGTGCGCGTAATTTTATGTTTCACAAAACATAAAAAATACATCAATTAATTACAGCCGGTAATCTTCTTATGGCAACAGTGAATCGAATCTTGTATGCCGGTGCAATTAAGGGAATGAAACTTTCAAATCACAACAAACCTTAACACAACATAATTAATAAGGGAACGTCCACATATATATATACCACTGGGACTTTGATAGATGGCACAGGCATTTAGTTTCATGTCGAGAATGTCAGGAAATATACACGTATTAACAGTGTGAATATCATGTGACTCTTTAAAAAGCATTTAATTATACACATGTGTATATGCGAGTCAATTTATCTCTCTTTATTACGAAAAGTCTTAGATGACCATGAAATAATAGTATCGATGCGTTCTTTTGTTTTTAAAATACAGATTAATGTCCGCGATTAAGCGAAGAGCAAGACCAACCCAGACACGCGATTCACTACTAAAGTAAAAATTTTCAGTTAATCTGATTGGAATAGTTTACTTTGCGTTGCATGTTATGGATGATAGGAAAGCATTAAAAAGAAGTATGTAATTCTGAAAAAAAAACAAATGACGCACACCGTACGAATAAAAAAGAAGATCGACGTCGAGTCGACGCGTATTCCGGTTCTACCTCTGCTCAATGCCGGTCATAGAAGAGATTAATTCCACCACTGTTAGTTCTGATCTCAAATTGAAATTGAACAAATGGGATAATAGGGAAAGGATTTTTCAGGCAGCTGGTAAAATCCGCGGTGGTAAATTGAAAGGTTTCTATTTGAAAATGTTTGGAACAGCTAATGGAAATGCTCGAGCCAGGAAAAACAGTTTGAAAATGGTTCCTAAGACTATATCTAATAAAAACTCTATTTTTCGTATTGGAGAAAGTGATAAGTTTTATGGATTTCCAGCTGGGCAAGTTAAAGACATGTGGTTAGTATGATTAGCAATTCAAGTGGCCCGCATTTGCAGTCAAGTGTTCCATTAATGCGTGGTCTCATTTTCTCAAATTCTACTGTTTATTTATACAGGGTGTTTACAAAAAGGTTGAATGTTTTATTCAACTCGTCAAAAGAAATAAAAAATATTTACAAAAATTCGTAAATTAAGATTAAGAGTTGATTATTTATTTCGTCTTAATAATAATAATAATGTATATATTTGCCCAACAGATTTTTACAATCCTATTACAGGACAACTTTTAAGTCTAATTACTTCTGCTTTAACTTACAGTGAACACCCAATTTTCTAAATACATTAAATTAATTCAGGCCACAGCTTCACAGTTATAGCTTCACCAGCAGCATTTTCAAAAAAGTAAGGTCCAATTACACTACCTGACCATAATGCACACCAAACAGTAACTGGTTTAGGATGCATAGGTTTCTCATGAATAATTCGTGGATTTTCCTCACCCCAGATACGGCAATTTTGTTTATTAACATAGCCACCAAGTTCAAAATGTGCCTCATCGGAAAACAATATTTTTGGAGAAAAATCAACTGGTTGTTCATTGATGAAATCGACAAATGAACGACGTTTTAAATGATCTAATGGCTTCAGTTCCTGTGTTATTTAAACCTTATATGCCTTCAGAGCTAAATCCTCGTGTAAAATACATTTCAGGATCTTCAACAACACTTTCACGAACCAAACCAATATTTTCTTGTGAACAACCACTATGATTGTATTTTTCACTTTTTTGATCTTCCACGGAACCGGTCTCTTGAAATTTTTTAATAATTCGACCAATAGTGCTTTCAGATGTACGATTATGTAAACTATAAAATTCACGTAATTTTCTAAAAACTCTTTTCACAGAACGCTGATTTTCATAAAATTATTCAACAATGTGAACGCATCGTTGTACCGTGTACGAAGCCATTTTTATAAATGTCATACATCACACTTTTTAAATGCCCACATACCCAGACAAATTCAGTGACAACCTTTATAATTAAGGTCTTAACGATGAGAAATGAATGAAAATTATTATTTTCTACAATGCTATCCTTAATTAAATTCACAAAAATTAATTAAAAATTTCTACGCTGGAGAGAGACTCGAACCTCTATCTGCCGTTTGCCAAACCGCTGCTTAATCTTTTAGGTGACCAGGCAGTATAACTTCTAACTTCTTCTTAAGGCCACAAATCGCATTACGGAAATAGATGTAATATTATATGATTTTAATAATTAGATATAAATATATAATTAAATTCTTCACGATGAAAAATTAATGAAAACTTCTTTTTCCTGCTACGCCTGACTGTCGCATAAGCACTAAGTGCAGCTACCAGAAAGTGCTATAAGCTTTCGTATATCGACGCTCACAAAACTTATGTAGTAAACTACAAACGTCACTTCTAGCTTCAAAGTTTCCTAATAGAAGTTATTAATAACACAATATCAGAGATGTTATTCTATATATCTTAATATACAAAATAAGTATAATTAATACCTGAAGTTATAAGTACACATTAATTGAGCACTACACATTGTGTAGTGACCCTGTACATCAGTAATAAGCATAACGTGTAAGGCGATGGCGTATCTAACAAGTACGTAAAAATATTTAACTTTGAAATTCGATATCTTCGTTATAAGATAACTAACTCCCTTCTTTAATTCTGTCAGAATTTTATTTTTTTTTAATTATATCGTTTGAAATTACTTGATGATTTTTTTTTAAATCTAGCCAAACTTTCACCCTTATATTTGGTACGTAGACTTCCGCTTTCGTGGTCAATGCAGTTTCAGTGCAGTAGTTCAGCCCTGAAGATGTCCCATACAAATGGGTACGAAACGTCGGCAGATATACAAGTGACGCGGTTCCAGCCCGGAAACCCAGAAGCAGATAGCATTTTACTCTTATAATTTAGATAAATCATCCTTTTCATATTTTAAGTAAACCTTTGTAAGGAAAACCGAAAAAAATGGCAGCCTTGGCACTTACTAGTCGAAATTCTTATTAAATTCGATCAAGCTTTCAGTGCTTTATTTCAAGTAAAACTTCCCAAGTAAAACCGAAAGCTTATCTGAATTTAAAAGGCGTTTCGTTAAGCAGCCCATGCGACTGCAAGTCCGCTGTTTTATTTAAAATTGCAGGTCAGAGGAAGCGGTCCATAAGAAAAAAGAAAAAAAAGGTTTCGCTAGAGCTTTTTTCAACAATTTGGACAGTTATTTCGACAAAAGTACCCTCCATGGTTTAAGATACATTGGTGATTCTTCAATTACAATCGGGGAACGGTAATTTTTTTCATATTTTTTTCTCAAATAATGTTATTCATTAAAAATATTTTGTAATGTATCTACATCATGCATATGGAAGTACAAAGGGTACTAGAAAATATGCAATATGACACAACAATGAATCGTAGGAAGCTGCTTGTTACTGCATGTTGAGACATGTTCATAAGTACATAGTAGCCGCTTGCGATGGCATAGTGGTCACGAAATGAGATTTTTTTACGTTATAATTTCGTGCGTGGTTTAAACATAGACCAGTGCTTCGAAGAAATGACTTTCCCACTAGGTGATGTTTGTCCACATCGCACAACGATATTCAGGTGGTATAGAGAATTCCAAGGGGGAAATTTAACTGTAGAGGATGCTGAGAGGCCGGGAGGGCCTCGAACGTTAGTTACGGAAGAAAACGTTACTACTGTGAGGAAAATGCTTTGCGAGGACAGGCGAGTGACCTACCAACAGATAGACGGTACTTCAGGCTTAAATGCACCAGCAATTCGTTCGATGCTGCATGACCATTTGCACGTGAAGAAACTTTGTTCTCTCTGGGTGCCGCATCGACTGACTGAAGAGCAGATGACACCACGCGCGACTTGGTACCGGGAGATACTAAAAAAGTTTAATAAGGGACAATCTCGGTATGTGAACAACATCGTGACAGGTGATGAGACTTGGCTGTACTATTACGATGTGCCGACCAAAGATTAAAACAAAATTTGGGTCTTTGATGATGAGGACACACCCGTAGTTGTCAGAAAATTCCGATCTGTAAAGAAGAAAATGGTAGCTGTATTTTTTAAATCGAGTGGAATTGTGGAACGCGTCATTTTGGACATACAGAAGACAGTCACAGCTAAGTGGTATACTGAACAGTGCCTGCCTAAAGTCATTGGATCTATGAAGAACCTGCGACCAAAGTCAAGAATGGACAACTGGTTCCTCCATCACGATAATGCTCCAACTCACCGCGCCAAAGCCTGCACCGAATATTTGACCAGGACAGGATTGAAACTTCTCGAGCATCCTCCCTACAGTTCAGATCTTGCACTGTTCCCGCATGTGAAAATGAAGCTAAAAGGAAGGCGATTTTCCAGTGATGAGGACCTACTGCGGGCTCGGGACAGCGAGTGTGCTTTACTCCCTAGTGAAACTTGTCAGAACTGGTTTAAGGATTGGTTTCGCAGGATGGAGAGGTGTATGGAGTGTAGAGGAAATTACCTTGAAAATATTAAATAAACAAAGCCGTATTGCAAAACTTTCCTAGTACCCTTTGTACCATCTTAAAAAATTAGTAGTCTTATTATCAGTAGAGTGCGGAAATTCAATCGGTACTACATTAGGCATACACCGAGAACGCAGAAGGGGTTTCGTCACAGATATGTATATATGTAATGCAGTGCGCGTCTTCTTTCCTGAGGTGTTTACTTGTATTACAGAATTTTGTAGGTTATATAGAATTATACCGCGGTAGTGTACGTTGAAAATAGTTAAAAATTAATTAGTGAGTACACAGATGTTGAGTATTAACAAACATTACTTTAATTATGCAATAATACATCACTAGATGTTGAACGGTCGTTATCTTTATATAAGGACATTTGTTCTTCGAGATGAACTCGATTTGCTGAAACAACATTTCAACCGAATGGGTACACAATATTTTGCGTCAACATTTAGATATGAACAAGCTAACAAAAACTCGTGATACAATTTCAAATAACTATTTGGTTAAGTTCAAAAGGATTCTTTTCTTCGATGTGTTGCCAACAACAACAGCAGCAGCAGCTGTTAAGATCAGAAGATGTCTCATGCAAGTGAAGATGAAACTTCGACAGTAAAAATATCACGGGCGGGATTACAATCCGGTCAAGATAAAGTAACTAATGCATAAACCGTTGTCTCAACCAATAAGATTATGGCCAGCATTTTCTTTTTGGTTTTCAAAGGCGTATTCCTTATTAAACTATTTACAGAAGGGACATACAGTAACTGGCTAATATTATGCTGATATACAGGCGCGTTTCGATGCCGAACTGCTAAAGAAAAAGTGAACTCTTTTATTTAGAAAATGTTTCGTTCCATCAAAATAACGCCTCTCTTCATCTGCTACGGCAACCGCTAATTTATCGAATTACGATATGAATTACTGCCTCGTCCACCATATTTTTCTATTCCCAAATTTGAAGAAATGGCTTCATGGGAAAAGATTCAAAAAAAGGAGAGGTGATAACCATAACGAATGTCTTTTTTGACGAGTTTCCGAAAGATTACTTTTTAGATGGATTAAAAGAATTGCAAAACCACTGGGCTGAGTATATAGAATTGGATAGGAATTATGTTGAAAAATAAAATATATTTTTTACCTTGAAATAGGCACTTCAATGAAAAGTGACTTTCTCGTCAAATCGCCTTCGTATTTCTAACATTTATTTGAAACCCAAGTTTCGTATCCATCTGTTACTGTTCTTTGCTTTCTTAGAAATATATTTTGATGTTAAAAATGTACGTCTGTCATCTTTCATTATCCTTGCCTCAACCTTGAATGTACGAGGTATGGCAATTAAACACGAAACTGCACTCCTTCCATCGCGCAGCCGCTCCGAGCGAGGCTATAATTCAAATGTCATTGACCTTGATACTTTCTGAACAACAACCCGTAATTTCGTCTCTCCGTCTGCTTTAGTTTACTTTCGAACTTTAATTGTTGAGGACTCTGTTACTTAATAGCGCCGTGATATTTGTTGACATAAAAATCGAGTAGTGAATTACCTAAAATTCCTTGTCAAATTAAAAAAAATCGCCAACAGAATGTTTAACAAATGTTAAAGGAAGTATTTAGTGATAACGTTATGTCACATGCACGAGTTTTTGAATGGCACGAACAGTTTTCTGAAGATCGGGATGCGATCAAAGATGATGAACGTCCTGGTCGATCTGTGATTGCAAGAACTGAAGAGAACGTTTAGAAAATTAATGAAATTGTGCTGAAAGAGTATTCGGATGATTGCTGATATGGTAAACATTAAAAAAAAACAGTAAGACACGTTTTGCATAATGAATTGAACGTGACAAAAATTGCGAAGCAACTTTTAGCGGGCAAGCGCATTGCTGTGCTTGATCGTCCTCCGTATTCGCCAGATCGTGCACCATGTGACTTCTATCTGTCGCCAAAAGTGAAAAGTACATTAAAGGGAATACATTTACAGTCTGTTGAACATGTAAAAGCAAAAGCGGCAAAGCTGTTGAAGAGGATGACAACTGATGAACTACAGCATTGTTTTGAATAATGGAAGACACGTATACCGCGGTGTATAGATAGGGTAGGAGAGTGTGCTGAAGAGGATAAAAGTTAAATATAAGTATATTTGCAATAAATTCCTCACACTAGTCTCGTTATTTAATTGCCACCCATCGTACTGTCACGATTGTTCTTAGACTACGAGTATATTTAGACACAGTATATTCCAAAATAGGATATACCCTTTATATTTTAGTTAATTTATTGCCTTCAATTTTTTTTTACTGATTATTTTTATTACAGTAACTGTGGATAACTTTTTTTCGTGAACCAGAAAATATCACCTGCATTCTTGAGACATCGGCGACTATACTTGAATACCTGAATAGTTTATATTACTATCTCTTATTACTTTTTCTAAGGTCATATTAAATTATGCGGGGTCTGTCTTTGTTTGTCTCACTCTAACTTTGAATGATTCAAATTGATCTGTTAACTCTTACTTTATTATTTGAGTCGTCTAGAGTAATTTGAACCAATCATTTTCTTGGGAATTTCCACGTATTTCAACTTAAGATAACATTTAATCAAATCATAGACTCTTCGAAAATCTACAAAAATATAATGAAATTCCATATGCTCATATTGTTTGCAACTCCTTCAAAGGTCTTTTGGAAGCCTACAAAAGCAATGTAATTTCAATATACTCGCAGTGTATGTAATTACTTTAGAATGAAAATCTGATCGATAATTTTTAAATACTATTAATTAATTTTTTTCCAATTTTTTTCGTTTTAGTATATTTTGGTTATTGGCATTCCTAACTGCAACCGGCTTTGCGACCTATTTCATCAACAACATCTACGCAAAATTTAATTTGAATCCAGTGATAATAAGCTTCAGTCCCATGGCCGTCAGCATCGCCGAAATTCCATTTCCCGCCGTTACAATCTGCAGCGTGAATATCGTGAAGAAATCCGAAGGTGAAAGGATTATTCAGAATGGGTGAGTAGGCGTAAAAATTAAATTCTTAAGCACAGTTACTGCATTTAAACTACAGTTTTGCTGGCAACATGTTTTCAGTTGGACACGCGAACGCTTGCTTGTGATGACGGAAAATTACTGTCAAATTAATGAAGAAATCATCTGTCCAATTTTATCCATTATTTAATCCATTGTTTAATTTTTATGCGACGGGGTATCGATAAGTATTTAGCCCACCATATAAAACACCAAAACGTTTCAAAACAAGGTCGAATCAAAAATGTTAAACAAAGACTTAGAGTTTTACACCCACCTGTCCCGAAAGAAACCGAGATTATAAAAATTGAGTGGTATCGTCAATTTTATTATTTTCTTGTCTACAGTAACAGCTTTTATTAATATTCTGTCCATGACATATTTTTATTAGGACTAACTTATGATGCCAAGAGTGTGTATTTTGAAGAACGATTGGAGAATTAGTTTCAAATAAAAGAACAGCTTAGTAAAATTTTTATCAATGCGCATTCAATGTTTATTTATACACACAGCGATTCAAAGTAATGTTGAAACACTTGTGAACGAGGAAAAGTACACTGTCCAAATACAGGATTACACCCAAAAGGTACATGATCTCATCAAACTAAGCTCCAATGATTGATTCTAAATTAATTATTTATTAAGTTTCGAATTTAGTCCTTCGTAGATTGAATTCGCAATTTGTTCTCCACAAAGAATAACCGACGTAAAAAACTGTATCGAATTGAACACTGAAAAGACCCCATCCAGATCGTTAATAAGGATTTGATTTCCTTGAAAGAATTGCTATTGATGAGTAAACGTAATATTTGGACCTCGAAATAAAGCGTCAGAAATTTGAATGAAGACCACGGAAAGGTCATTCAAAGAAAGTACCTTAGACAAGTTAAAAGGAAAAACGATGCTTATTTATTTCAAAACTTTATCCACCAAGAATTCATTTCATATGGACAAAAGTAGATTTAACCGAAAGTTTTAGCTATTGTGGAACAGTTTTGAAGAATTAAGTTCACGTTTTAGATTACTTGCTTGATTCATCTAATTCAGCAGCTTTTCTCTTCTCTCAACTTCATTTTTCGATTCAGCAGTGTTCCTGGAGGTTGGTGAGGCTTTTCATAAAGATTAGCACCATAGATTGGAACACAAACTAGAGCAACTTCTACCAACACAACGCAGCGTCTTATTATAACTATATATTAGTGAACGAAACAATGTTTAGAATAAAAAGTCAAGAGTAATATTCCGAATTGAGACCAATAAAAGCTGGTATATTACAGAGGCAGTGCTTGCTGTATTTCTTATACACAAGTGACATCCCAATAACAGAAAAACTAAAATGGCTACCTTTGCTGACGATGCAGGTTCGTAATCATAAATATAGAAAAAAATGTATTGTCTGCTAGAAAGAAATTCTGATCTGTCTTTTCATAACAAAGTCTTTACATATGGTATCCAACTGTGAAGTAAAAGTAAAAGTAACATTCAAATAATCCAACACCTTCAAATAAGGGAGATTGTCAATGCCTTCTGGTACGTACGAAATAGTGACGTACATAGAAACCTAGTTGTAGTAATGATCGTAAACAAAGTAAGTGATTTTCAAATCACCTTAACATCTAAGCAATACAGCGGCTTGATCAACGTGGAATAAGGAGAAGACTCATGAAGACAAAATCTTTTGAGTTGGTATAATGGGTGCAAAGTAGAGCTTTGTTCCAGTGTGAAATACACTTTAGTTTTTAAAATAATATCAGCAAAGTATTGCTTGCCAATCTTCGCACATTTAGATTAGTCATAATATCACATTATTATTAAACAAGTTTTCAATTAAAAGACAGCAACACAACGCGAAATCATGATGATATCCGAAAGCTTACATAATAAACTATTTAATGAATCGAATGCTGTTTCAAAGTGAGAAAAAAATATATTTATCGAAATATTATGAATAACACAGGCCAACCATGAACAAACTTTTTTTACATGTATGTTTTTTGACGTGCTGAATCTGAAAATGTACTTTAAAATACCCCAGGACGTAAAGTTTCCTCGCATGTTTACTTTACGTTATTTATGCATTGTAAGCGTATAATAATAGCTTGGCCTCTACACCTAATTAGTAATAAATGCTCAAAGTGCACTTTTGAGTATCTGCGTGACTAACACAAAGAAAATCACGAAGGCATATACTTTCTAATCTGCAGGTGCATTTTTTACACTCGCATTTAAATTATTTCCCTGACAATCTTGAAGCTGTAAGTGAGGAACAAGGAGAGCATTTCCACTAAGATATAAAGGAGATGGAGAAACGGTATCAGGGTCGTTGGAATATCAACATGATGGAAAATTACTGTTGGACCCTTCTACCAGCAACTCCAGAAGCATCATATAAAAGGAAGAGCTACACTCGAACTTTTACCGTGAAGAGGTTGAAGAAATACAAAACTTTAAATTAATAATTAAAAAACTGTACATATTCAAACTTACACTACCATTGTACTAATAAAATGTTAAATTTTTCAATTATACTCTGATCATAAATTGCGTACCTTTAAATCTTAACTATATATTTTAATACTATCATACCCAACAAAAGATAAAGATTGCGAAAAATTGGTACGTGGTAGAAAAAAACTGATTGAAAATTTGGATTCAGCCCACCAAAATACATAAGAAACAGGTTGAGCTTTGAAAAAAGTTTTTAAAAAATATTTATTGGTTGGCCTATGTAATTATAATTTGTCTGTGTTTTATTTTCTATAAAAAATTTAGTTTTCCTTTGGACACAGAATGTGTGTTCAGTGCTAGGCTCTCTAAGACTATTAACTTTTGCTTTCAAAATAAGATTCAACATAGTTTTAAAACATTTATGTAATGTTTCATGTACACCTTTTGTATTTCAGAACTGACACAGAAAAACTACTTCTAGACGACTACTGCAATACCAATTTCACGGTTGCGAAGAACGATGATGACTTAGAAAATTTAGCTGACTGGAATACTTTAAAAGCTTTTATATTGAAGGTAGAAGTGAATTTTAAAAAATTCCTTGAACTATTTTAAATTTTTTTTTGTCGTGGGATGATCGAGGCACTCTGTCTCGAAGACACAAAATGATAAAAGCTTGTATATTTTTAAAATTATTAAAGCACTCTAAGTAAAACTATGGTGTACTGCACTGTGCCTACCCAATAAAAGAAATGTTTGGAAATTTATTTTCGTTTTTAATAGCATTCCGATTAGAAAAAAACGGATCTTACTTTCAGTTACACAAGGTTAGTGCAGATATCAAAAACACCACTAGTTTAACCTTAGATTTCATATGTTGTTGAATGTTTCCATTCTGACTTCTCATTTTCTCGTTTTGAAACTTGTGAAAATTATTCGAGAGGTGACCGATATGCATCCTATGAATGGACTTGTCAGCGAGAATTCGTTGGAGGTTAGGCGATTGCATGGTGAACGATTTCCTAATCCTCATGTTCCAGATAGGAAATATATATCAACGCATTTATGAAGTAGGCGACCAGAAAATCAAACACAGTGGCAACAGTAGAATTGAAAGAAAATGTGTCAAATATGGTAGAGAAAGATGCGGGTACTTCTATCGGAAAAATAACAAACACCTGAATCAGCAGTGCTTGTATTCATACCACATTCAAAGTGTTCAGGCATTAAATCCTACTGATTTCCCCCTACGTATTTCATTGTCATTGTCAATAACTTCTACATAAACTGGTTAAAATACCTCATCTACTAACGCTGATTCTTTACACCGATATAGCACATTTCAAAAGCAATTAGGAACTTGTGTAAGCTGATGAAAACTAGCATGCTGTACTAAATCGCTTTTGACCTCAATTTTCAATAAATATTTGTGAATGAATGACTAACTAGACCACTATATCTACCGAGAAAACTTAGTAGTAAGATATATTGAATTTTTTGGAAGAATTACTACCTGAAGTTGTCACCAATAACGAGAAACGTAATATGGTTTATGCACGATCAATTTTGTTGTGGCTGCTCGCGAATTTTTACGCGAACATATGAATATCATTGAATTAGTGGAGGTGAACCTCACTTATGGTCTGATCGATCCGCAAACCTAAATCCCTTGGACCTTTTCATACGGGGCATTTGTAGATATTTGTGTAAATTAGTCCAGTGGAAAGTGAAGAAAATTTGAGAAACCGGATAATTGATGGTTGCAATGCAATCAGAAACATCCCTGGCATTTTTGAAAGAGCTCAGCTCTCAATAAGGAGAGGATGGGATGCATTCATCCTAACTGGTTGTTATCATTCAAGCAGTTTTTATAGTTTAAGGGTCTTTACATGGAATAATAAGTAATAAAATATTGTTTTCTTTTCGAAAACCTATATCGCCTTGCATTTTCAAAACAAAGTGTCTTTCCGAAAGTCAAAATAATCTTAAAATAACCGAAGGGATAATCCCCGGATTTTTTGTTGCATGTTTAGTCAACACCAGTAGATAAAGAAATAAATACGGACATAATATTCCACAATATAACCCTCGATCTCCCAATATGGAGTAAAAAATGACCCATGAAATAATAATTTCCTCACAGAATTAATTCTAAAGCTTTTTATTCACTGTCTTTACATATATGACTTTACTGCGGTTTTATAATCACCTACTTGTTATAAGTTTATAAGCAAGCAGTACATAGGATAGTTTATAGAAAACTGTTGAGTGGGTCATTTTTGACCCAATTTCAGTAGTAAGCGTTCATTTGTAGCACGTAAGTGAATTATTGTTTAGCGATGAAAGTATTGTAGTTTACATTAGTGCGTTATATTATTTGACTCGGATAGATAGCATTCGGTGTGTTACACTATAGGTTTTTTCTGACGCGGCTCAAAAAACTTTATATATCAGGTGCATCGAAAAGTCATTACCGGTTTTTCTAATAGATATCGCTAGGCCAAAGTATGCAATGTTATGATTGTGATATGATGATATGTCATATTATTCTACTGACATCAAGCTTCACAGCCATACATGTTATACGTTACGAAAGTAACACCGTCACAGATTTATACCTCCCTGAAAATGTCGAGTTTCGTGCCCGAAAATGTGCATTTGCTGCATGCACTACTTTTCCTATTTACTCAAAAGAAAAAAGCCGCTGAAAGTCATCGTTTACTGGTAAAAACTTATGGTGAGCATGCCTCAACCATAAAAACATGTGAGGTGTGGTTTCGATAATTCAAAAGTGGTAATTTCGATGTGCAAGACAAAGAACGTTCTGGTAGACCGAAAAAGTTTGAAAAGGCGAAACTGCAAGAGTTATTGGGTGAAGACCTAACCGAAACTCAAAAAAATTGGCGGAAGCGTTAAATGTGGCCCATGAAATGATTAGCTACTGATTATGAACAATGGAAAAAATCAAAAAGATGGGAAAATCATCTGTAAAATGCTGCTTCAAAGGTATGATCGAAAGTCATTTCTGCATCGAATAGTGACGGGTGATGAAAAGTAGATTTATTTCGAAAACCCTAAGCGCAAAAAATCATGGCTACTATCTGGCGACTTCAAGACCAAATCGTTTTGGTCGCCCTCTGTGTTTGATGGGACCAGAGTGGCGTGGTATATTACGAACTGTTGAAATCTCAGGGAACAGTTGCTATAGATCGATACCGACAACAAATTATCAATTTGAACCATGTATTGATAGAAAAATGATTTTACAAAAAAGCATTGAAAGCACTTGGATGGGACATAATAAGGCACCCGCCCTAATTTCCAGACCTTGCCCCGTCCGACTATCACCTATTCGCATCAATGGGACTCGCACTTGCATAGCAGAATTTCGCCAATTTCGAAGAAGTTAGAAAATATCTCGACGAATGGTTTTGCTCAAAGGACGAACAGTCTTTTGGGATGGCATCCATAAATTGCCTGAAAGATGGACAAGATGTGTAGAATCAAATGGCCGATACTTTGAATAAATACATTTTTCTATTTTCTTGAAAATTATGTACTTTCTTTTACGAGAAACCCGGTAATGACTTTCCAGTGCACCTGATATATATAAAGTTTGTTGTACTCCTCTGTAAAATAAATAGTATTGGATCATAAATGTGGAAAAAGTGGAAAAGAAACAGGCCTATAACTGAAAGTTAATTGTTTGGGACACTTTATGCCAGTGATGATGAGTTTGACTATGTAGATATAAAAGAAATTTGAAATGATGCAAATGAGGATTATGTTGAAGAAAGGCGAGCAAATGTTTCCTAAAGATGAATGAAGGAAACAACGTTGAAAGCAATATGAAGTAAGTGGAAAAACTCACACAGTTTCAGGTAGGATATAGAGTTTTTATAAACTACTTGGATATAGCGGTATGTAACACTTACGTAGTAGTATGAACAACAAAGAAACCTTGGAAGAGTACTATCTAGATGAAAAAGGAGAAAGTTGTTTTTAGAGGAACTATTTGTGTTCTATGAAATTTTATTCCTCTTATCATCATTTGTATAATTTTATGATTATTACTGGTAAAATCAATAATAGAACGGAAGAGCTTTAAATATTGAAAGAGACGAATGAAGTTTTTCGATAGCCATAATGCGTGCCATCAAAAGCAGTGGAAGAAGACTAAAAATGAAAAAAACATCAGTAAGCGAGAAGGATGTTATCAATGCTATATTTTTGAATGAATGTAACTCATTAAAAGATATTTTCATAAGTATCCTTTATTGTACAAAAAAGTTACAATATCTGCAATATTAACTTAATGAGCATATAATTACAGAACAAAAATGTATGCAATATACTACATACATTATTGTACAATAATATGAATATGTTTTTGTATGCAATAAGCTCGTAAACTTTGATCATTTGGTTAAACAATACATTATTTTATTAATTACTTCGTCAAATACTGGTTAGAAATGGATGAAATAAAGGTGCAAATAACTTTTTTTATTTATTAAACAATTGCAGTCAGAATTAATGAATTGACATAAGAGCTATCCTGCCTTATAATAGCATGATGGAACCTCTTCCAATGGTGAGTCTTCTTTATGCCTCTTGCAAATTTGCTGGCCACCTTGTGTTTCGTCTTCTATAGTATTGTGGTTCTAAGAGAAAATATGAAAGGCAATTATGATGATTTTTCAACTTATAATGATACTTTATACTGTTTTTTTTGTCATATCTTTGGCGATCGTATGAAAATAAATTCTAATGTTAATAATACCTTGTCGATGATGCGTTTCGAGTTATCAACTCTCTTCAGGTGAACTGTGGTAATCGTATTATTAACGAATTTATTCTTCACGTCTGTTGTATTATTTTTCAATGCAGCAAAGAATGAATAAACATGACCTACCTCCCTCGTCCAAATGAACGAAAGAACGATTTCAATATCACCTTGTTTACAACGCGTTTCGAATTATCGACTCTCTTCAGAAAAAACGCGATAGTTTATCTTTAGTCAATAACTCGAAACGAATTTATTCTCGGTATGTGTTCTTGTACAGATTTACGATACAACAAACAACTGTATATTGCAAAACTGCGCTTATTTTGAAAATACACCCTGCCAACAGCATCGTAAAAACTACGATTTTCAGTAATAAACAATTTAGATTATTTTTGGCCCTCTTTGGGTAGAATAAAATATATATATATATACACTCCGCGCAACATGAATAGGACCACCCGACTTGTTGCAAGCTTTCGGTGGTTTGAAAAACAATTCATTTACTAAAAATACAATGCAAGTTTGTAATGGTATGATATGGCAAATAATACGCATTATTGCGCAATAGTGCCTAACGTTATGCATTGGGTGACGTAAGTACCACATACATATAAAATGCACCGCGCCGGTTGGATACGACCAGTATTTAATAGTAAGCTACCGGATGAGTGTCGAGTTACAACGTGTATCCGGATAAACAAACATCTGTAATTAAGGGTATTGTGCAACGATGGGACGACAGAAGTGCTTAAGTATGGAAGAAATTGGAAAAATTAAAGCGTTCCATCAAGAAGGGTATTCCTCAAGGGCTACTGCAAAGAAAATAAGTCGATCACACCAGGTTGTGAACAATTTTATTAGGGATCCCGAAAATTATGGAAAACGTTTTAAAGGGCGAATAACATCCGTTACAACTAAGAGAGAACGTCGAGCCATATTACGCGAAGCATCGAATTCGGCATTAACGGCAAGACAAATCGCGAATAACGTTGGAACGAATGCATCGGTAAGAACTGTACAGAAGTTACTGAAGACCTGTCCGCATTTAAAACGTTTGAAAATTAAACGACGGCCTCCTTTAAGGGAATTTCAGCGCACTGCACGTCTTCAGTTTGCTCAAGCAAAAATGGGGTGGACAAGAGAATGGCAAACTGTTATTTTCAGTGACGAGAAGAAGTTTAATTTAGATGGCCCGCATGGGTTTTCTTATTATTTCCACGATTTACGTAAAGATGAAGTGATTCAGTCACGAAGGCGAGCCGATGTTGGTTCAGTCATGGTATGGGGAGCTGTTTCCTATAACGGACCTGTTGATTTAGTAATAGTGAAGGGCAGACAGAATTCGGAAAAGTACGTCCAGCTGCTGCAACAGGTGAAAGACAAATTTTCCAACGTTATGGCAGGTGGGCCATTTATTTTCCAACAGGATAATGCCAGTATTCACACCGCGCGCATTGTTCGACGCTGGTTTCAAGAACAAGGCATGGAGGTTCTCGATTAGCCATCGCTCTCCCCCGACCTGAACATCATAGAAAATGTTTGGGGATGGTTGTCGCGTAAATTGTACTCCAATGCTACCCAATTCAGTTGCGCTGACGAACTAGAGCAGGCGCTGAAACGAAGTTGGGCGGAACTTCCCGTTGACTACTTGAGAACCCTGTATAATTCCATTCCATCCCGACTATTTGAGGTTATAAGAAATAATGGCAAAAGTACTCATTATTGAACAATAAAGTATTTTGTTATTGCAAACGAATCTTTTATTTTGTAGATTGGTCGTATTCAAGTGGCGTTTAATTACTCTACTTATTGTCATTAGTAACGTACATTTGCACTGACTTTTACAAAAATTATATTTGGTACCTACATACATCTTTTTATTAACCCTCTTATTTTCGAAAATAACAATTCCAGCGCGCTACCATGTTTATACCAACTACAAATGTCATATATGCAGTTGGTCCTATTCATGTTGTGCGGAGTGTATATATATAACACATGGATCAATAAGTCCCGAGACTAACAATGAAAACAACATTTTTTTTGCAAAATTTTTTTTTATTCATCAACATAATCACCTTTTAGGGTGATACAATGGTTCCAACGCTTTTCCAATTTTTCAATACCATGTTTATAAAAAAATTTATCTTTCGCCTCAAAATAAGCTTCAGTTTCAGCGATGACCTCTTCATTTGAGCCAAATCTTTTTCCCTGGAGCATTTTTTTAAGATCAGCAAAGAGCCAGTAGTCACTGGGGGCTAAATCTGGCGAATATGGGGGGTGGGGAAGCAGATCAAAACCCAATTCGTTCAATTTTGCCATTGTTTTCATTGACTTGTGGCAGGGTGCATTGTCTTGGTGAAAAAGGATTTTTTTTCTCTGCATGTGCGGTCGTTTTTTTTGCGATTTCCTCCTTCAAAAGCACCAGTAAGTCAATATAATAATCACTGTTGATCGATTTACCTTTTTCGAGGTAGTCAATGAAAATCACGCCATGTGTATCCCAAAAAACTGACGCCAGGACTTTGCCAGCTGACTGCTGCGTTTTCGGACGTTTCGGACGGCTTTCGCCAGCTGTGCGCCACTCAGATGACTGCCGCTTCGACTCTGGAGTGTAGTGATGTATCCATGTTTCGTCCATGGTCACGTAACGAGGCAAGAAATCTTTTTTGTTGCGAGTAAATAGCGACAAACAGCTTTCTAAATCATCGACTCGTTGCTGTTTTTGTTCCATCGAGAGCAATCGCGGCACCCACTTGGAAAAAACCTTTTTCATGCTCAATTTTTCATGAAGGATAGTAAATACACTTCCATATGATATCTGTGTCATCTCAGCAATCTCACGGAGCTTCACTTTACGATCTTTCATTATAATTTTTATCACTTCACTCACATTTTCCGGTGTAACGGCTTCCACAGGTCTACCCGAGCGTTCCGCGTCATTTGTGTCGGTACGACCACGTTTAACTCGGCAAACCACCGACAAATCGTTGCTTTTGATGGACAAGAGTCCGGGTAACATTTTTCAATCCATTGTTTTGCTTGCGTGGTGTTTTTACCCATTAAAAAACAATGTTTTATCAGAACACGAAACTCGGTTTTTTCCATTGTTTAAACAAACTACAAAACGACTTTACTCCAACCTCGATAACTCAGCTGTTTCTGGTCCGATCGACTTAAAATTTTGACACGTTTCAAGCAAAGGTTAGTACTCTAGAAAGACGTGGTTACTGGTTTACTACGAGCGCCATCTATGGGTTAGTCTCGGGACTTATTGATCCATGTGTTATATTTATACATATATATATATATATATATATATATATATATATATATATATATTATGGGACATCGTGGACTAAATTATATTTTACAAATTTTTAGGTAACCCAGTCTTGTTCGGAAATGTTGAAAATATGCAAATGGAAGCAAAAAGAACAAGATTGCAATGTCATATTCAATCCAATATTAACAGACGATGGCTATTGTTGCACATTCAACAGACTTCCATCGTCGTCTATATTCAGAAACCCGTAAGTGTGACTTGACCATCGGATTTTCCTAAAATTAATTGTTTAAATTTCCATGTATTGTTTCTCTTTTAACAAACAGTAAAGAACTAAACGACCTAAACGAAACTTATCCGTCCGAAGTTTACGATTGGACACCACAAAAAGGCTATGCTTTGAACACTTCTCTTGATGCTTTACCATGGAGATCGTCTGGTTAGTAAAATTAGTATTCTTTTTGTAATTAGTAATTGAAAATTATGACGACGTAGAACACCACGATTTATAATTTCAAGTAGAACAAATACCACGCTCTAGAATAAACTCTAACATAATATAATCTTGGAATTAATTAATTCGCACTTCTTCAATAACAACTAACGTATTTCCCCTAAAAGTTTCGAAATTCTTCATTGTCTACAATATTTTGTGGAATGTTGCACACACTTAACATAAAAGTAAAATCATATAGTTAGCAAATGCTTAGATTTCACCTCTACAGAAACAACAAACTACAAAATCAATTACATTTGTCTACAAATTAGGTATGGCTGAAAATTTTCTTAAATAAAACAAATGTAAATTTAGATTATTTATTTCATTTATTAAAATTACCCATTGTTTTCTACAATCCACGTTTGGAAATCAAATACGCAGGTCACTCAAAGTCATCTTCTCAAAAAATCGTAGGCAATATGTTTTGATAATATGGTAAATACCAACACTTTCCAACCTAGTATTGCCAACTTATTTTCACTCTTTAAAAAAGTGTATTATCTAGAATTATGCTAAAAATTGTAAGAATATAGGATTTTTAATAGTAAACAAAAGAAAAAGAAGAACAATATTCTTTATCTTATAAATGGTTAGAAAATTAAAGTAATTATAAGTCATTGAATTCTATTTTTATTTTAATTCACTAATTCTTTTATATTCATAAAAAATATAATCTCAAAGTTTAATATTCCAAATTACAAATGTCAATATAATCTCAGTTTTTTCCATCAAAAATCTTACATACACATCCGATGTGTTAATTTGTTTGAGGTGTAAAACGTATTCACTGGTTCTAGTTTAATTTTGTATTTATAACACTGTTTATATAACAATTTATCTATATTAAGTAACATGATAATCGAGTCTGTCTGGTGTTTTATCTATCTGGCATACGCATTACACTTTTACTTAGTCAGGGTAGTCTACAAGGGTGACAAAGTAAAAATAAAATATCAAACAATATAAAATACTAGATAGTCCATAATACAATTATTTATGTGTTATGGAATGTGACTTAAAAATTAAAATTTATCAACAATTTTGTATGGAAACTGTCGTCTAACTCAGAAATCAACGAAAGCTCCAAAAAGACATAACACACTTCTTATGTTAATGATAGACTTAATAATTTGATTATCACCATACTATTAAATAAAAGAAATAGAATCAGAAAGTCTGAAAAAAAAAGCATGTTTACGTCTGCATTAATTCCATTTAAATTATGCAAAATCGTTTTTACGAAACTACAGGGAACCAAAATCTTCCTTTTATAGGTGCCGGATCTCATTTGGGATTAACAGTGGTCCTAGATGCTCAATTAGATAGTTACTATTGTCAAACAACCAACAGTGCAGGATTCAAGGTTGGTCAATTTATTTTCAAGTTACACATTTAGGATCTGCAAAATACGTAAATACTTTCAATAAGAAATTAAGCTAACGAACATCGAAACCAAAAATCAAACAGAAATCATAAATACTGGGTCTTCCAATAGGGGCTTCCGAACTATAACAGTTGACGGCGGCCATATTGTTGAAGCTACATCTGTCGAATTGGCTGTCATTTATTCAGTCTGTTTTGCCAAATCACCATGGACACGGATATAGCGTTCAACAACATGTGCAAATGATAAAATTATTTGATCAAAATGGATGTCCTGTTCGAGTAACGTTCCGCACGCTTCGCCTATTTTACCTAATCGTCCTATTGAGAGGACTATTCGCAGTGTGGTGGAAAAATTTGAGTCCATCGGTTCAGCGAACAATGAAGCAATAGCCGTACGACGACGAAATGCAAGATCTGTAGAAAACATGCCCACTGTTCATGAGAGTGTGCAGGAGAATCCGAGGCAGTCTATTTCGCGAAGCTCATAAGAACTCGGCTTTTCGCAGACCACGACAAGGCGAATTTTACATTGTGACATACAAAATTCAATTGATCCAGGAGCTGAAGGTAAACGACTATAGACAACGAGATGTGTTCGCTGAATGGCCCTGGAGCAGTTGGAAACTGACCCTAATTTTCATCAAAAAATAATTTTCAGCGATGAGGTCCATTTCTGGATGAATGGGTACATCAACAAACAAAATTGTCGAATTTGGGACAATACCAATCCACATGAGATCCAAGAGCGTCTAATGCATCCTGAAATAGTTACTGTTTGGTGTGTATTTTGGGCTGGCGGCGTCATGGGTCCATATTTCTTTGAGAACGACGTTGACCAGGCCATCGCCGCCAACGGCGAGCGCTATAGATTTAAATTGGGTGATATGGACACCAACGGCATGTGGTTTCGACAGGACGTCGCTGCGTGCTACATAGCTCATGCCATGGACATTCTGGATAAGTGATTTGAGGGCATGGTCATCTCACGTGGTAGTGATGTGAACTGGCCACTGAAATCGTGCGATTTGACCCTGTTAGACGATTTAGACTGGGGTTTTCTTAAGTCGCATATCAATGCTTATAAACCACAAACTACAGCGGCCTTGAAAGCCAACATAACATATGCCATCGGTCAAATTCAACCTGATGTATGCGCCAGAGACATGGAAAATTGGACATTTCGAATGCACGCCATGCCGTTATATTCCATACATAATGGCATCGATAGGTCTTTCAAACGAATAAAAAATTTCGATGATATCTCACACACACTTTGCTTTATTTAAATTTATAGATAGGAAGTGCTTAATGAAAGACCCGTTATATTTTCTGAACTCGTTCAAGAATGTTTACTTTCTTAGTGAATTTTCTGAACCAAATACATTAATTCTAGTATTTTTAGTTTTTGTTGGGTTATTATCAAAAGTAGACTAGGAATATTTTTTCTAGCGTAGACCGAGAAAGTAATATTCCTGTACTGATTTTTTAAAAATTAAATAGTCGTTGTGAAGAAGACAAAAAATCAACTCCTAAATTAAAATAGTATCTGTAACATCTAGGAAAAACATTCCCATACTACAATGCTTTCTAGTATCAGTTCTTGATCAACAATTTGCATGGTCGTTTAAGAATGTATTGCCCTTCTTACTAAAAACATCACTATCACACATAATTAATTGCAAATATGATTTCTAGGTTTTACTTTCTAATCCTATAGAAACACCGAAAATGGCGGATTTCGGATTTTTCCTGAGGCCCGGTGTAGAGGCAAGAATTGTGATCAAACCGAAAAAGATAGATTCAACCTCGACGTTAAAGAACATAGATGTTGAAAAGAGGCAATGTTTCTTTCCACAAGAGAGATACCTGCAATTTTATAGGTACTGATTACCATAGTTCATTTTTCAAACTTTCGCGAATATTTAAAACTATTTTCAGAGCTTACACAGAAAAAAATTGCAAACTAGAATGTCAAGCAAATAGGACTTTGAAGTATTGTAACTGCGTACCATACTTCTTACCAAGTAAGTATTTGCTCCATTTTTTTGAATCTGTCAATATTTTGGAAGTAAATAGTGGCACTACAGAAACCATGGTCTATCTATGTTAATACCTTTGCTTACAACCTCAGTTATGTTGATTTGATTGGAGTTGCTTCAAAATCATATTAAGTGAAACATTATTTCGCCGTATTGTAGTTGCATATTTTGAATAATGAATTAATACACCTCACTGATCTAGTAAAAACAGTGCATAAATGAGAAAGTGGCTCAATGAGTGAATGAATAAGTGGATAGGTGAGTAGTTAGACAAGTGAGTAAACTACAAGATCGAGGGAGCATAAATATGAACGAAAATGCAACACAACTTCACCTTTCTGTTGTTCATGTTATTCAGACTTTCAATTAATTACAGTTAATTTCTTCGTTATGCTTTCGTGTAATTATATTATATTTAATTTCAGAAAATAGAACTACTAGAATCTGCGGCAAAAAGCAAGACAATTGTGTAACTCGTATTAAAGGTGAGTCAACCTGTTACTATTCCCCACATCTTATACACTCCGCGCAACATGAATAGGACCACCCGACTTGTTGCAAGCTTTCGGTGGTTTGAAAAACAATTCATTTACTAAAAATACAATGCAAGTTTGTAATGGTATGATATGGCAAATAATACGCATTATTGCGCAATAGTGCCTAACGTTATGCAATGGGTGACGTAAGTACCACATACATATAAAATGCACTGCGCCGGTTGGATACGACCAGTATTTAATAGTAAGCTACCGGATGAGTGTCGAGTTACAACGTGTATCCGGATAAACAAACATCTGTAATTAAGGGTATTGTGCAACGATACGACAGAAGTGCTTAAGTATGGAAGAAATTGGAAAAATTAAAGCGTTCCATCAAGAAGGGTATTCCTCAAGGGCTACTGCAAAGAAAATAAGTCGATCACACCAGGTTGTGAACAATTTTATTAGGGATCCCGAGAATTATGGAAAACGTTTTAAAGGGCGAACAACATCCGTTACAACTAAGAGAGAACGTCGAGCCATATTACGCGAAGCATCGAATTCGGCATTAACGGCAACACAAATCGCGAATAACGTTGGAACGAATGCATCGGTAAGAACTGTACAGAAGTTACTGAAGACCTGTCCGCATTTAAAACGTTTGAAAATTAAACGACGGCCTCCTTTAAGGGAATTTCAGCGCACTGCACGTCTTCAGTTTGCTCGAGCAAAAATGGAGTGGACAAGAGAATGGCAAACTGTTATTTTCAGTGACGAGAAGAAGTTTAATTTAGATGGCCCGCATGGGTTTTCTTATTATTTCCACGATTTACGTAAAGATGAAGTGATTCAGTCACGAAGGCGAGCCGATGTTGGTTCAGTCATGGTATGGGGAGCTGTTTCCTATAACGGACCTGTTGATTTAGTAATAGTGAAGGGCAGACAGAATTCGGGAAAGTACGTCCAGTTGTTGCAACAGGTGAAAGACAAATTTTCCAACGTTATGGCAGGTGGGCCATTTATTTTCCAACAGGATAATGCCAGTATTCACACCGCGCGCATTGTTCGACGCTGGTTTCAAGAACAAGGCATGGAGGTTCTCGATTGGCCATCGCTCTCCCCCGACCTGAACATCATAGAAAATGTTTGGGGATGGTTGTCGCGTAAATTGTACTCCAATGCTACCCAATTCAGTTGCGCTGACGAACTAGAGCAGGCGCTGAAATGAAGTTGGGCGGAACTTCCCGTTGACTACTTGAGAACCCTGTATAATTCCATTCCATCCCGACTATTTGAGGTTATAAAAATAATGGCAAAAGTACTCATTATTGAACAATAAAGTATTTTGTTATTGCAAACGAATCTTTTATTTTGTAGATTGGTCGTATTCAAGTGGCGTTTAATTACTCTACTTATTGTCATTAGTAACGTACATTTGCACTGACTTTTACAAAAATTATATTTGGTACCTACATACATCTTTTTATCAACCCTCTTATTTTCGAAAATAACAATTCCAGCGCGCTACCATGTTTATACCAACTACAAATGTCATATATGCAGTTGGTCCTATTCATGTTGCGCGGAGTGTATCAACACCTTTTTCTTAGTGCTTGACATTTTTACCAAATGAAACAATTACCACTATAATTTCAAATATTTAAAATAGATAATGACTGATTGAATTTTAATAATATCAGGTGCACTGGAAAGTTATTACCGGTTTTTTCGTAAAAAAAACTGCATGATTTTTAAGAAAATGGAAAACTTATTTATTCCAAGTATTGGCCATTTGATTCTACACATCTTGCCCATCTTACAGGCAATTTATAGATGCTATTCCAAAAAAACTGATTGTCCATCGAGCCATTTTCTAACGTTTTCGAACTTGGCGAAGTGCTGCTCTGCAAGCGCCTGTCCCATTAGTACGAAAATGTGATAGTCGGAAGGGTCAAGGTTTGGAGAGCACGGTGAGTGCGATATTATGTCCCATCCAAATGCTTTCAAAGCTTCCTTAACCGGTTTTGCTGTATGACACTGCGCGTTGTCGTGCTATAAAGTCACTTTACTGTGTCTTCAGGAAAATTCTAGACGTTTTTCTATCAATGCATAGTTCAAATTGATAATTAGTAGTCGGTAGTGATCAGTATTAACTGTTTCACCAGGTTTCTACAGTTCGTAATACACCACGCCAATCTGGCCCTACTAAAAGAGCATTGTCTCGTGACCAAAACGATTTGACTTTGGAATCGATGGCCCGGCTTCGTCAGGTAATGACCACGATTTTTTCTATTGAGGGTTTTCGAAATAAATCCATTTTTCATTACCAGTTACTGTTCGATGCAGAAATGACTTCCGAACATACCTTTGAAGAAGCATTTCACAGACAATTTTTATAAAAATAATCTTTGCACAAATTCGCAATTTTAAAAACTATTCAATTAAACAATAATATGATATTAAAGTAACCTTGATATAAGCCTAATAACTTTTTAAAACCCTTTCATCCCGGCAAACAAAAACTCTACGATCTTATGTATCAACCTGATGCTATGACTTACAAAATCAAGTATATTACAATAAAGTATTCCCATTATCAACATATATAGATGCGAAATTAGTTTGAAGGTCAGTTATATTATTTCTTAGCTATACATACAAATATATCTTTTTCTCTTCAGCTATAATGGAAAAACCAATGTTGACACAGGAGTAAGTAATCTTTTTTATTATTTTTTTGCTTGACATGCTTGAATATACGCCTGTTATATTTAATTTATTAAATAATAATTAATGCTACATTTGGTAAAGTCAAATACTTTTTTAGGATTTGGTAATATGTTTATAACCTCGATGGATATACGATAAAACAATAAAATTTAGATAATATACAATTTACAATATGTATCTCGAAAAGTAAAAATAATAGAACACGGTATTACAAATATACTAACAAATGAAACAACAAGAAACTTTTATAAATTCATTAACTTTTTCTGTAAACTCATTCTTGAAACTGTGACCGCTCCCTAAACATTTTAACACGTTTATATTCCACACGAATAATTATATTTATAATTCGATACTATTTTCACAATAAAGTTGCAACCTTCAGTTACAGTGCAAACCTTTTTTTAAGTTTAGAGTTTACCAAATTACCAAAATCTTTTACCAATTTGGAAAAAATACTTAATAGAAATAAATTTTCATGAAATCGTCACCGCATTTAAAATAGCTCGGCCAGAATGATAATTTGCCACCTTAAAGATAACAAAATCTTATTTTTAAAGTAGGCAATTTTATAGGTTTTATCGCAGCCTGGAATTATTACATTACATACAATACATCGAATATGATACCAGTGTAGAATAAAGAATGAAATTTATTAATGTCTGTCACAAAGGAATTATTACTTATTTACAAGCAATTGTTCATACTACCACACCTAACAACGTTTGAAAACAACTATTTCCAAGCGGGTCACCGATATCGACGTACTATACTAAAAATTGGAAAAATTCTATTACATAAACTTATAAATTATTCTTTATTATTGTAAATAAACGAGGGGCGTTCAATGTACTCTCAGTGTCAACATCAAAACACAAAAACGATTTATTTACATTTTTCAATATTATTGCCCGTAACCTCAATGCACTTATTACATCTCGAAATTAACTTTTCAATACCCTCTACAAAATAACTTTCCTACTCGTCTGAAAAATATGCATTTATTACCGCCTTGAACTCTTCATCTACGAAAAATCGTTTCTCACAAATATCTTTTTAATGACTAGGTTCGAGCTATAAAGTGGATTTTTCGAAACCACAATCTCGCGCAGCAATCTTGGAAACACGCATCGTGTAAATCAGATCATTGTCGTGAAGAAACAAACACGGGAATTTAATTTGCACCGCCTTTTTTCTTGAATTGCATCCGTTAAGTTATGCAAAGTGGGATTCCAAGGGTGCTGCGATTGTGGTTTCACCTTTTTCATGTACTCGACCAGCAAAATTCCTTTTGAGCTCCAAAACACTCCGGTGACTTTGAATTTCTTTAGGGGATATGTACCCTTCTCATGCCACTGTATGGACTTCTGCTTACTTTCAAAATCATAGTGATAAAGCTGCGTTTAATATTCAGTAACAATTTGGTCGATAATACTTGATGAATCTTCACAACAGCGCTCAAAAATTTTCTACAGCACATAACTCACACTTGTTTCTGAGGCGCCGTGAACATTCGCGGCGCCTCAGCACTGATTTTTTTCTTGAATTGCATCGCTTAAGTTATGCAAAGTGGTTTCGAAGGACGTTGCGATTGTGGTTTCACCTTTTTCATGTATTCAACCAGCAAAATTCCTTTGGAGCTCTAAAACACTCCGGCAAACGGAGCGACTTTGAATTTCTTTAGGGGATATGTACCCTTCTTATGCCACCGTATAGACTTCTGCTTACTTTGAAAGTCATAGTGATGAACCTGCGTTTGATCTTCAGTAACGATTCAGTCGAAAATACTTGATGAATCTTCACAACAGCGCTCTAAAATTCTCTACAGCACTCAACTCACATTTGTTTCTAAGGCGACGTGAACATTCGTGGCGCCTCAGCACTGGCTTTTGAAAGATTAAGAATGTCATGAATAATAATATGCTGGGTGTCGCATGACACAATTTCCACAACTTAAAGATGTTACTGAAGCAATTTCTAATTAAAAATGTCTAATGGACATACGTCCAAAATCTTTAGTATAATATTTTTGACGACCATCTCATTGGTTCATTTATAATCAAAGAACGTTTCGCAGCAGTTCGTTACTTACGTTTCTTGAAAAATTACCTTACAACATGATGACGTTCTTCTTAATGTAAGAGGCGAATACAGCACGCACCTCCGTACTTTAGTAGACAAGTAACAGATTTTCTTAATCATAATGATATGAATCAGTGGGTTGGAAGAGCTTTAACAGTGGCTGCCAAGGTCACCAGACTTAAATCGCTTAGATTATTCGTTATGGGAAAGGCTGAAAAAATCGGTTTATGCATAACAATTTGGAAACAGATAGCAACTTGTTGAAAGAATTATGAATGCCGCCGGCCCTTGTCATGCTAATTCTAAGACTGTTAGCAATGCTGCCTCTTCAATTCTAAGAAGAGTTAGACTATGTATATAGTGGATGAACATTTTTAACAACTAATTCTTTCTAAATGGTCTTCATTGAGATTTTTTTTGGAGCGATACATAATACCTAGATTTGTAAGATTATCTAAAACTACAAATGCTTGTAACACAGTTTCGATAAAGTTTTGGGCATATGCTCATTCGACATTTTTAAATAGAAATTGCTTCAGTAACACATCCTTAAACTGTGGCAATCATGTCATAGGTCACCTGGTATACGGTACCATCATATATGTAGGTTAGTCACATCTGCTAACATTCTAACCTTTATTCGAATATCCTCCAGTACAAATACCTCAATAATTATTATATTTCCTTCCGTAGCGACAGTAACCGGACCGCTTGAGCGAGGGTCATCTATATGCTTCCTCTGACCCTTTAAATACACATTTTTGAACTGTAAATAAAGAAGTTGCAGAATCTTTGCAAACGGCCACCATCTCTTCGTGAATGAAATTTTATATTCATACCCTCAGATAATATCATTATCTAATAAATTAGTCAAATTAGGGAATACATTGAATGTCCCTCGTAGTTTGGCTATCCATTTTTTGTTGCACCTTTCACATTTAAATATTTTTTTCACATCACAATTATACTTTTGCTTACGTTTATTATTAAAGCACGGCGCTTGATTTCTTATCAAATTGTATTTGAATCATTTCTACAGGTGCCACTGCTTGCCAGCTTGTTTCGAAATATCATACGAGAAATCTCATTCCGCGAATATATTCTCACTGAAAACTAGACCTAAAGATGACATAATTAAAAACGAGAGTTTAGAATATTTCGTGTAAGTATTTCTTTAAAAAAATAACAATAAATACATCGAAACCATTTTAAGGAATAATATGGCCATATTTCATTTCTTCTACATCGATAACACTTTTACGCAAAGGGTTAAGAGTGAAATTTATGGCTTTTCAGAATTTCTATGTAAGTGGTAATAAAATCTAATTAATCAATGAAAGATGTATCGGTTACGTTTTTTAGCTAATACAGGTGGATTGTTGGGATTGTTCCTTGGTTTTAGTTTTCTAAGCGCTGTCGAAATTGGTTACTATATTCTTATTCGGGTAACCTGCAAATTATTTAAAAGAAAACTGAATAAGAAAAAAGGAAAGAAAAAAGTTGTAGCTACTGACGATGTGATTTATCCATTTACGAATTAAATACAAATTTTCTTGCTATTTGAAGCAAAGATAATAGAAAATTAATAATAGTATGAAGGCAGTAAATTTTTGTTTGATTTCACATATTAGTAATAACACCGATAAGAAATTTAAATAAAGAAAATTAGTAATAAAATATCCAGAGATTACATGGTCTTCAATTTTGCAAGCCCAACTCTTCATAGAGTATTATTAAAATGATTTTGTGCACAGATACCTTTAGGAAATTAGTATTAAAATAATACAACTCCACAAGCTTACATTAGTCTCTTATCATTAAGCTTGTCATTTTCCCTCGACGCCACAGGTCAGAATCGGTTGTAGTAAATACTCATCTACGTACCGACAGTCAGATGTGATCGAACCGGATATTAACAATCGACGATGCATAAAATAAAGAAAAATAAATAATTTTAAAATTTCGGAAACGCTTAACTTTGGTAAAAAGTCTGCACCACTAGGTATGATTCCATGTTTGTCTCTCTCTTCATAGAATATTATAAAAATGATTTCGTACATAGATACCTTTAGAAAGTTAGTATTAATAGAATACAACTCCACAAGCTTACATTTGTCTCTTATCATTAAGCTTGTCATTTTCCCTCGACGCCACAGGTCAGAATCGGTTGTAGTAAATACGCATCTACGTACCGACAGTCAAATATAATCGAAACGGATATTAACAATCAACGATGCATAAAATAAAGAAAAATAAATAATTTTAAAATTTCTGAAACACTTAGCTTTGGTAAAAGTTTGTACCACTAGGTATGATTCCATGTTTGTCTCTCTCTTCACAGGGTATTATAAAAATGATTTCGTACATAGATACCTTTAGGAAATTAGTATTAATAGAATACAACTCCACACGCTTACATTTGTCTCTTATCATTAAGTTTGTCATTTTCCCTCGACGCCACAGGTCAGAATCGGTTGTAGTAAATACGCATCTACATACCGATAGTCAGATGTGATCGAAACGGTTATTAACAATTGACGACGCATAAAATAAAGAAAAATAAATACAATAATTTTAAAATTTCTGAAATGCTTAACTTTGGTAAAAAGTTTTCACCACTAATTGTGGTGTTTCCATGTTTGTTTCGGTCAACGATATTCGTTCTGATGAAAAAATGTTCTCATATCTTGAGAAAGACCGTTCAACACCTACCACTGTAAGACGTATAATTAAAGTAATCTTTATAAATAGATAACAGATCTATAGAAGCACCATCACAAATGTTTTAATCTGGTAAAATCAAAATATTTGTTTACAACACTCTTGAAGTTTTTTAAAACACTCATATCTACTAGGTCTGCTAGCTAGCGCACTTTCAGTCGACGATCATCCAGTACCGCTTTGTGGATTTTCTTCACCATTTCTGGAGTCGTCACCTCATTTGGTCGACCACTGCGATGCTCGCCTTGGTAGCTCGTACGGCCTCGTTTAAACTCTGCTACCCAATATTCCATTGTTGTAAACGAAGGAGCAGATTCACCCAGAGTAGAATCCAGTTCAGCTTTTATATCGGTTGGGCTGAGGCCTTTCAAATAAAAGTGTTGTATAACGTAACGATGACCAATTTTCTCCATTTTTACAAATTCACAGAAAACGTTCGCTATTGATGGCTGCCGAACAAATACTAAACAACGTGCTTTATAGTTTGTGTGCTTTCTAATACAATGATATTTTTCAAACAACTACCGCCATCTCTAAGTCACGCCGGATACTTATGGAACCACCCTCGTACTCGACTGTCCATTTTTCAAACAAATCTAATTCGAATTTGGTATTTTTTAAGTAGGTGCGCAACTAAGTTCTCGCTGTTTTTTTTTTCTTTGATGAAAATGCAACTTTATTGTGAAAAAATGTTCACAAATGAATCATTCAAAATATTGCCCATCGCTAGCGACAACTTTTTCACATCTTTCTGGCAGAGCTCGAATACCGTCACGGTAGAAGTGTTCGTCTTTTGAGGCTATCCACGAATCAAGCCATTTTGAGATGTCTTCATATGAGCGGAACTGCTGATTATCCAGACCATGTGCCATCGAACGAAACAAGTAATAATCGGAAGGCGGAATACCTGGGAATATGGCGGGTGGGGTAGGACCTCCCATTTGAGCGTTTCTAAGTAGGTTTTAACGGGTTTGGCAACGTGAGGCCGGGCGTTATCATGCTGCAGAATCACTTTTTCGTGCTTCTGCTCGTATTGTGGCCGCTTTTTGCGCAGTGCTCGGCTCAATCGCATCAATTAAGTTCGATACCGTTCCCCAGTGATGGTTTCGTTCGGTTTCAACAGCTCATAATAAATAACACCGCCCTGGTCCCACCAAATACACGGCCAAACCGACGACGTAGAAGCATGACCGGGCAGTTCCCATGATTTCGTTCTCTTTGGGTTGCTGTAATGAATCCATTTTTCATCACCCGTAACGATGCGATGAAGAAAACCCTTCCTTTTTTGCCGCTGGAGCAGTTGTTCATAGGCGAAAAAACGACGCTCAACGTCTCTTGACTTCAAATCATAAGGAACCCAAGTTCCTTGTTTTTGAATCATGCAATCGCTGGGAAATGCCTTGGCTGGTATCTCCTAATGCTGAAGCAAGATCTTTTTGCATTTGGCACGGATCCTCATCGAGCAATGCCTCCAATTCAGCGTCTTCGAAGGTTTTTGGTCTTCCTTCGCGCGAACGGGCGTCAACATTGAAATAACCGTCTTTGAAGCGACGGAACCAATCACGACACGTTGTTTCACTTGAGCAGCATCTCCGTAAACTTTTTGGATTTCTCAATGCGCTTCAGCCGCTGTTTTCTTCGAATGAAAGAAGAAAAGCAACACTTCCCGCAAATGACGATTATTTGGCACAAAATCAGACATTTTCACACAACCAAAAGTATATGACGCAAAAACAAAATCACTAATGTGTTAAAGCGGTTTGTTTCCCAGATGTCTAAGCTTGGTTCATGACGTTTCGGTTGTCACAATCGACCAGCACTTACTACTGGAGCCATCTCTTGAAAAACAGCGAGAACTTAGTTACGCCCCTAATACTTAACTAAAATAACTAACAATATGATACCTAATTTCTTTGCAATAACACTAATTTTCATTTCCAACAATAACAGAATTATTTTAAGTAATAATTAGTTCGGAAAAAAAGATCTTAGCAAATGTATATTTCCTAATTTTGTCGATTAAATGATTGTTCTAAATTTCATATAAATGACATATTATTAACAAGCAAAAGACAATTTTTGAGAAAGTTTGTATTGTGTGTATAAAGTGCTTCTTTTTAATACATCTCTATTATATTTCCTTCCTCAATCTATTTCGCTGTAAATACACTAAGTGTTGCAGAGTCGGTACAGGTATTTTCAATTTCTTAATTCGTTTTCCACGCAGTTCACTTTTTTTCGTAATTTTAGGTGTGGTTGTCTACCCGGTTGCTTCGAGCTTTCCTACCGTTTGTCGTGTTCTGTAATGAATCTTAACAGAGATGTAAAACCACTCGAAGAAAACATACGAAATTTTACTCCGGAATATTTTCGGTAAAATCATCTATCAACTTGTGTACCGCTTACTAGGTTTAATTTGCATGTTATTTGTTTGCAGCGAAAATACCGTTATTGTTCACTTCTTTTTTAAAGATGGAGATTTTAACACTAAGATGAAAAGCGAATTGTATGGATTTTCCGAATTTTTATGTAAGTATTCACTAATCGTTAATCGTAAAAACAATAAGAAAGTGCATATGTAAATCATCTTGATTAAATTGCATATTTACAGTGAGTTAGTTCGTAACACATCTATATTCCCTATGGAGTGTCGCTATTTGTATCTACAGCAATCGCCCCTATAGCACGGTAGATTGGTTCCGCGTTATAGGAAAACGCGTTGTAGGAGTATTTCCGTATAACGCATTTTTATGACCCCGTATAACGCGTTTTTACGACCCCATATAACGCATTTTTACCTACCCGTATAATGCGTTTTTACGACCCCGTATAACGCATTTTTACGACCCCATATAACGCATTTTTACCTACCCGTATAATGCGTTTTTACGACCCCGTATAACGCATTTTTACGACCCCATATA
The DNA here is from genome assembly GCA_031893035.1 of Dermolepida albohirtum. Taxonomy (NCBI): domain Eukaryota; kingdom Metazoa; phylum Arthropoda; class Insecta; order Coleoptera; family Scarabaeidae; genus Dermolepida; species Dermolepida albohirtum. The sequence continues at coordinate 32,648 of JAVIWB010005937.1, read as the reverse complement.
ACGCGTTATTACGACCCCGTATAACGCGTTTTTACGACCCCGTATAACGCATTTTTACGACCCCATATAACGCGTTATTACGACCCCATATAACGCATTTTTACCTACCCGTATAACGCGTTTTATGACCCCGTATAACGCGTTTTTACGACTCCGTATAACGCGTTTTTACAACCCTGTATAACGCGTTAGGTATAAATTATTCATGTTTAACTTTTCTCGCTAAAAAACTATATTATGAATGAAATATGTACGTTTTATTAAAATCAAGCTAAACTAAGAACATTCCTTTAAATAATTAAAAAATTTTTGGGCTTTTGCTTTTATTAAACAACTATTTATAGAAATATTATTTTGATTGCAAGCTTCTATCCAAATCATCAAACATTTTTCTGTTTTTTGGTATTAACGAATCTATCACACGTGAAGATTTACTTAAAGTCTGCGACAATCTAGACTTTACAGCACTCCTAATTTTACTTTCATTTTGTAAAATTGTTCGTATTGTTGAGTCGTTTAGCTCCAGATCCTTGGCTATTACTATTGATTTCTTACCATTATTTAGCTGATCCAAAATATCAATTTTTTGTTGTAGAGAAATAAATTACCTTTTTAACTTAGGTTTTGCTTTTCCTTTTCACCTGTCATGGCTTAATACTAAATATGTTATTTAAAATAAAATTTATAAAAATAAAATATCTACACCTTTTAATACACAAATTTAATAAAATAATTTCATTTAATTTTATAGCAACACAATTGACACACGTGCGAAACTAATTATGAACTGTACAAATCATTATAAATTTCACAGTACAGAAATATAATGTGCGAAATCCCCGCGTTATATGGGGGAATGCCCGTGTTATATGGGGGATTGAAATTACTTACTTAAATTATTAGTAAAGAACGGACGCAAAATAAGTTGTTTACAATAACCCAGCTATCCGATTGCGTATCCCTCCTTTTGCTACAGAGATATGAGTCAATAAGAATAACAGGTCTATTGTACTGGCTAGTAACATCACAAAAAGAGCATTAAACACATAATTAAATATCAAATCTTTATTATTAGTATAAAATAATTATGGATTTTTCTGATAGACGCATCTTACATTTTGTTAACTACATAATATTACCTTGTCATTGCTGAGAAAGTAGATTGGTGTAATGTTGATAATAAAAGGACAGCCTTATTTTTTTCTAAAGCCAAATATGTTGCTTTCCATTTCTCGCTGTCTGTGCGGTCAAAATGCGGACGGAATGCATCTCTTATTTTTCCGTAGAGTTCCAGCGGACGTCGACCCCTATTTTCAATAAACTATGGGCCAATTCATAACTCGTAAAGAAATTATCAAATGCGATACTGTGTTCACTGTTCTGAAATGGTATGCACAGCTCCTTAACGCATCTCTGTCCAAAATTTTATCCTCGGCTGGGTCCCTCCTGTTCAAGATACGAGATTCCTTTTAATGGATAGCTGTTGCTGCTGTCGCGTATCCAAAAAAATTTAAAACCGTGCTTATCTGACTTTGATGATATGTACCAGGTGTACCGGAAAGTCATTAATGGTTTTTTCGTAAAAAAAACTACATAAATATTTGCCTATTGTGAATATTTCTATGATTCTAAATTAAATATTAAAATGAATAATAGGTATTTAATAGAACAAGTTTTTAATAAAAATATAGATTACGCCAGGTGTACCGAAAAGTCATTACCGGTTTTTTCGTAAAAAAACTACATCAAGAAAATGGAAAAATTTATTTATTGACTCTACACACCTTGCCCATTTTTCAGGCAATATATGGATGCCATTTTAAAAAAACTGTTTGTCCTTTGAGCAAAACCATTCATCAAGCCATTTTCTAGCGTCTTCGAACTTTGCTGCTCTACAAGCGCGTGTCCCATTGATGCGAAAATGTGATAGTCGGTCAGGGCAAGGTCTGGAGAGTACAGCGGGTGCGATATTACGTCCCATCCAAATGCTTTCAATGCTTCCTTGACCGGTTTTGCTGTATGACACGGCGCGTTATCGTGCTGTAAAGTCACTTTACCGTGTCTTCGAGCCAATTCTGGACGTTTTTCTATCAATTCATGGTTCAAATTTATAGTCGGTAGTGATCAGTATTAACCGTTTCACCAGGTTTCTACAGTTCGTAATACACCAATCTAGTCCCACCAAAAGAGCATTTGATGATGAAAAGGTGATAATTGGACGGGGTCTGGAGAGTACGGCGGGTGCGATATTATGACCCAGACTCGTGCGTCCAACGCTTCACCGGCTTTGTTATGTAAGACGGCGCGTTATCGTGCTATAAAATCACTTTACCGTGTCTTCGAGCCCATTCTGAATGCGTTTCTATAAATGCGTGGTTAAAATTTGTAATTTGTTGTCGGTAGCGATCAGAATTAACTGTTTCACTAGGTCTCAACAGTTCGTAATACACCACGCCACCCTGGTCCCACCAAACACAGAGCATTGTCTTGGGACTAAAATGATTTGGCCTTGGAGTCGATGGGCCGACTTCGCCAGGTAATAACACTGATTTTTTGCGGTTAGGGTTTTCGAAATAAATCCATTTTTCATCGTTCGTCACTATTCGATGCAGAAATTACTTCCGATCATGCCTTTGAAGCAGCATTTTACAGACGATTTTTCGATTTTCATTAGCCTTTCTCGTTCAATTGAAGTGGCACCCATTTTCCCATCTTTTGAATTTTTCCCATTACTCTTCTTCTGCCAATTGTTTTTGAGTTTGGGCTGGCTAATACTCCTTTTTCGTTCTACCAGAACGTTCTTTGTCTTGTACATCGAAATCACCACTTTTGAATTGTCGAAACCACGCCTCACTTGTATTTAGTGGTTAGAGTATGCTCACCGTAAGTTTCTACCAGTAAACGATGACTTTCAGCGGCTTTTTTCTTTTGATTAAATAATAATGCGTGCCGCAAATGCACTTTTTCAGTTAAAAAAAGCACTAATAATTTCTTTTGTTTTAGCAAATACAGGTGGCTTGCTGAGTGTATTTTTGGGCTTCAGCTCTCTGAGTCTTATTGAAATTGTTTACCATATAATCATCAAACTGCCCATCAAAAAATATCGCGATTATCGAAAAAATAAGGGAAAATTAAATTAATTAAAGAAAGAATCCCAAGTATAATCCTTTCACATTTTGACAATTTATCTATGGAATTCCACTAAAACTCGTAGATAAGTTAACTCTGTTAAATATTGACAATCATGAATTGTACTAAACAATTATAATACAAAACTTAAGTCATTTACTTTGGAGGATAAAGAATTATACCAACGTTTCGATTAATGCACTGCAAAGGTTAATGGTAACAAAATATAACGATGAAATCGTTTGTTTACACATACTTATTTTTTTTTTTTTTCAGTCGTTATCACAGCACAAATTTTTCTCTATGATATAGGTATGTATATTCGAAATATCAAATATAGATTGTGTAACTCACCGATGGTGGGAAAATAATGTAAAATTCTTCTATTGTAAAATAAAGTATACCTTGAAGAATATAATAACAATTTCTAGCAAACAACCCAAATATGAATAAACAATTAAATACATGATTTTTAAATAAACCACTTCCGTCTCTTTAGGCTCATTTCCAAATAAATCCACAATTTGCCGAAACAGATTAATAAGTACTTAGTATGATTATAAATGACATGTTAGAAGTAATATTAAAAGGGTAAAAACTTGATCTAAACCAAAACTCCTATTAAAACTTAACTGAGTACAATAAGAAAAAATGGAAAGTATCAAGGAATGAATGTTTAGCCGAAGCCGCAGAAGAAAGTTACAAAAGGAAACGCTCAGAAAGTGTGTCCAGAAAACATTGATGAATTTGCAGATATCGAAGCTGATTGACTTTTCAGCGATCGCTATTGACCACTTTGTTCCAATTGATGAAGGTAATAATCGTATAAAACACTCTATTGGAAAAAGTATCCAACAAATTGATTTTAAATTTTTAATTGTTTTTTAAATTTATTGTTCCTATGTTCAAATTTACAGAAACTGTGTTATTGCAAAACTGTCTCTTCCTCGACCAGTTGGAGGAACTTTTAAGAAAAACGAAATACGAACTTTTAGATCTAACGAAATACAAGAATTTTCTTGTTTAACCTTTTTATAATTACAACTTGTCCTAAATCAAAGTAGTTATAAAGTTATTACATTTTCGTTCATGAAAATTGTTTCTTATTTTAATAGAAACCAAATTTTAAGATCGTTCTTTCATTTTATATAAAATACGTACAAATATGGCTTTAGGATGGTAAAATTAAATGTGCTGTATTTTTCACTAATAAACTGGTTTTGTAAATAATGTCATACAAAATTATGAAACTCCAAAAACTCCAATCAATGTTTGGGGCTTCCCAAAATCGCTTTTCAAGAAAAGTTCAGGAACAACAAAAATTTGACAAAATGAACCTCATATTTTTCTTATCTCTCTAGATCAGGTATGGGCAACCTTTGGCATGTTGTGGGCCAAACTTTAATGTGCAAATACGTTCACGGGCCCCGTTTAAAAGTAGTGTCCATGATTTTTAGCGATAGATATCAGACATGAAATAATACGATGAATGTCTCGCGGGCCGGATCAAATCTTACAGCGGACCGGATTCGGCTCGCAGGCCGGTTGTTGCCCACATATGCTCTAGATAATTGTTTTATATTGAAAACACGTTTTTCTCGGTTTATTTTTTATGACAGACCACAAGATTTGAATCTGGAGATTGTGAAGGTCACTTCAGTGGCCAGTACTTTAGTATCATTTTCCGCTTTTCAAGAACATTGTTAACTGTGATGTTTGTCCTTGTCATCAAATTTGAATTCGTTAACCAACCAAGTACAGTCTAAGTTTTTCTTGCCCAGAAAGATTTTTTTGTAAAAATGACATTCCACTTGCATCTTAAATTTTCTTGTGCCTAAAGCAGGCGCTAGCTGACATAATTTTGTGATGACTAGGATTTTATCAGTAGGTACTCTTTTTCACTGAATATTATTTTTCTATAATCGACTACGAGTAGTCATCACACTAACACTTATATTTCGTTTTCTTAGTAGTTGCTGTATTTGTTTTAATATTGTTGGATTTTTTTTAAACAAATCTTATAATCTTAATCACTAAGGTTGATATATAACCCCTTTCCATATTAACTTTTGTAGTTCTGTATACGCATTTCGACAACTAAGTTGTCATCATAGCAGACAATTGCAAAAATTGAAAAACACCTGTACGAAAACAAACTCCGTACGCGATTTGCACCGCTAAGAACCAAGATGTACACTGAATTTTCTTGTGCCTAAAGTGTACATCTTGGTTCTTAGCGGTGCAGATCGCGTACGGAGTTTGTTTTCGTACAGGTGTTTTACCAGGTGCGACACTTTGCAATTGTCTGCTGATGATGACAACTTAGTTGTCGAAAAGCGTATACAGAATTACAAAAGTTAATGTGGAAAGAGGTTATATATCAACCTTAGTGATTAAGTTAATCAACCACAGGCTCCATCAAATTCAAAATCTTATAATCACTTGGCAGGTCTCAGTTGCGCGCTTTAAATTATGACCCAGATGACCGTTAACATTGTAAGTTTTATATCTTGCAACAAATTTCACAAACGGTATGGATCGATGCAAAGACTCTTAATTACAGAGCACTCATTCACATGTAGTTTCCTTAGGGCTAATTCTCAGAACTAACCTGAACCTAGTACGCATACTAAAGAAAAGATGGGAGGTTAAAAAATATAGCCCCTTTTCCGGACATCAGAAATATTGAATTTATGAGGATTATGCTATTATATTACCTACTGTAGGTGAGTAAAAGGCAGCCAACGCTTCACTTTGGTGGTTATTAAAAATTTTATTGTAAATTGAATAATTTCTGAGGAATGCCCACAGTTTCTACATGGAATACGAAATCAAAATAACGTACTTAGAATATATTTATTTACAAGTGGTCAACTGTAAAAATACTACATTTTGTTCTGTTAATTTAACTTAAATTAAATCACAAGTCAAATTATATATATTATGTATATTTCATATGTATATAACAATAATTTTATCATTATCCTGAAGAAAGTCTACTAGGTAGTTTTATAACAGAGTAACACTTAATTGTATGCCGTGAATTTATCCATTACAATAAAAGCTAATTTATATATAGAAAATAAAAATAGCTAATTGTAAAATACATGTGTAAGTGTAATTATTATAGTCCTTTTGTTATATAACTGTATATCACTTGCGCTTAACATAATACAAAACAACCTAAATAATTAAATAAGGATTACTTTTACAATATATATGTATATAGATAATAGCACCAAATATGACGCAATGTATGAAATAAGGATATCGAGTAAATAAATTTTTGTTTGACTCCTTCATTTCTTTCTGATCTTGGAAGAATATCAAAGGAGTGTACAATTATTGAGTAAAGTTTCTATTGGCAAAAAAAGAACAAAAAAAAGTATAGACACAAATTTTGATGGTCTTTTGATCGCATTTTGGCACAAGCAAAAGGGAAAGAGACAGGGTTAACAATGAGATTCAATCAGATGTGAAATTTAGACAAGAAAATTTACACGACAATCATTAAGTTGTATCAATAGGAATAAATAAAAGCAATACTGAATATTTGAAATGTTTTCTTTTCCAATATAATCTGATTCGATGGGAATTATTGTATTTGTTTAAAGTTAATCCTTACGTATCGCAGGTTCTCGTTATCGTCGTCCGTAACTTATCTTTGGTTTCTGAAATGGAATAACTTTTCATTCAAAATATTTTCAGGATTTCTACTGTTGTTACATGATGTCTAAATAGAACGTGTGAAGCAATAACTAAAATATATTTGTAAAGATATAATCGAACACATTTAGAGATTAAATTAAAAATTTTGCTCCAAAATGAATAGAATCTTGGAAAATTCAATTTTAAATACAGTAACTCCAAAGGATAGGATTAAAAGTCAAGGTTACATATTATTAATGAGATGTTTCCGTAAAAAGTGTCTCTTTCTGAGGTTATTAGTAGTGGATATTGTGTATGCTCTTAGCCAAAACTAATTCAAGGATTTCAAGCTGCGAAAAATTATAATAGTTCCTTACTATTATATTGTATATAACTTAGATAATTAGTTTTCGCAAATAATTTCTTATTTCACATATCCCGTACTATCTTCACTAAGCATTTGAAAGAAACCTAGTCCCACTGTTTGCTTATAACAAAGAATATATTTATTCCGATTTATATTTTAATGTATTTTATTACTATCTATTTCATAATCTAAATTATATAATCACATCGTTAGATCTTCTGTTATTTTCTTCTACATCCGGTCTAGTATGTACATGAACATCTTCGTCCGTACAAGATGGACTATGGTTAGTTTCTGTGCTAGTAGTGGTTATATCCGAAGTATCGGAAGAACTTGTTGACACTTCGATGCTCGTCTCTCCGTTTATGCTGTGATTATCAGTTGTGGCGAATACCGGATGCCTTGCCAGCAGAAATGAACGTGCCACCTCTCTCAGATTTCTAAGACGTTCCGACGTCCTGGAAAGCTGATCCCCTTCGTCCGCGAAAGTGCCACCGCCACTGTTGCCTTGATTCTGGTTCGTCGCGTTAACCAAAGGTGTAGTATCATCGTCTGTGTCACTGTCGTAATTCCCCTGTTCTTCGTCTTGCGCCAGAACTCTTCTTTTACAAACAGGGCAAACTCTGCGATTGTTTGTTAACCACGGATCAATGCACTTTGAATGATAAGCTGAAACAAAATCTATTGTAAGTTACTCTAGAAAATGTAATTTATCGGAAAGATAATAATCTATGCCTTTGCAGCCCCTAACAGCTTAACGTCAATTACGGAAGACATTGACAGACCGTGAGCTATTACGCGTGCGCACGTGGTGCAACTTAAGATCTGTGGCTGTCAGCATTGTCTTAAATGAGGAGAGAAATAACGAAAAGCCGAGGCCTCTGACGAGCGTTATAAAGCAGTAACTTGCCATCGAGTTGGCTAGCTCAGTGGTAACGTTTTAAGACTTAATGAGTGCCCATTATTATTACTATTAAGATAATGGACTGCGCTATGGAGTACAGTAAAAGATCGAGCACTCGGCGAAAATCGGAGTTGAGCTTCTACCTTGACCAGTTTATTGAACTAATTTAAACACAACTGAACATTTATAATAATTGTTTAAAGTAAGCTAATATGGACTACCGAAAATGAAAGGAGGACTGTTACAAGGTCTCAATAGATTTAAAATATATTTAGTAAATTGCAGTAAAAGAATATTACACAACATTAAAATCATATGAAACATTTCAATAAACCACATGCTTGCAATACAGTGGTACCTCGAGATACGAGTGCCCTAACATACGAGTTATTTGAGATACGAGGAACGGCCCACGTATTCCCACAGTGTGCTCGTTTACCTCGCTGTCGAAGCATCTGCTAAGTTTTTCTAGAGCTTTGCGCTTTTTGTGCATTTACATACTTTATCACATTTCTTTCTATAACCATGGTTCCGAAGAAAGTGAATGGAAAGGTCACTATTCCGAAGAAGATGATGTCTATTGAATTAAAGTGTGAAATCATAAAAAAATGAACAAGGTGTGCGATTAGCTGACTTGGCGAGGCAGTACGGGCGTAGTACTTCAACGATATGCACTGTGATTAACCAAAAGGAGTCGATAAAAGGTATAACGCCAGCTAAGGGTGTTACAATCATTTCTAAACTCCAGAGCTTTCTCCATGAAAAGATGGAGAAACTGCTGATGGTTTGGGTGACGGGGAAGCAGCTTAAAGGCAATATCTTAACACAGAGTATCATATACGAGAAGGCACGAGAGTACTAGAAGGACTACTTTAACATCGTGATATGCTTCAAAATTATTAATCAGGCCTAGCTGAGTATTACAACGAGGACCTTGACCTCTGCATGGAAGAAGCTATGGCCTGAGTCTGTAGCCGAAAAGACCTTCGAAGGATTCGAACCCGAAGTGCCAGTGGAGGAGGAGATTGTGTCTTTGGGAAAAATCCATGGGCCTGGTGATAGATGAGAGAGACGTGAACGAGCTCGTGGAGTACTCTCAGGAACTGACGACCGAGGAATTACAAGAGTTACAGTCGCAGCAGCATTCGGGGGTTCTGCAAGAAATTGGTTTTGAGGAAGAGCCAGAGGAGGTTATCTCTACAAGTGAGATAAAAGAGATCTTGGGAATGTAGGAGAGAGTTTCACAGTTCGTGGAAGAGAAACACCCCGAAAGCACTGACTAAAATTTAGCATACAATAGCATTTAAGTTGTGTGTAAGTTACATTTAAGTGATCAAAATACAAATATGTATGTACACTTTATAAAACCAGTTTTTTTTTGCTTTACTTTCTCTTTTATTATGTTTTTATACAATATTTGCCATTTATAAATACATTTTTCTTATTCAAAAACACTTAACAAAAAAAATTAGGGGTAGCATTTTTGGGGCTGAAACGGATTAATGGTACTTCAATTAATTTTAATGGGGAAAATTGCTTTGAGATACGAGCAAATTGACATACGAGCAAGGTTACGGAACGAATTAAACTCGTATCTCGAGGTACCATTGTATTTGATCAGATTTATGTACATACATTAACACTAAATTTACAAATTGTCCAATGCTTATGGTCACCCATGTACTTGCCCTTGAATGTATAGTACAGTAAGTTACAAATCACTACTACAATTATTGATCAATTTCACAAACGAATTTATCACATTATTATCTACATTATTGCATCTGATAATCTAAAATCAATATTATATTGCTATTTTTTATAAAATTAATACTGTATACATATTTACTAGTATTATGGTCTTAATGTTTATTGATATTAAATATCTTGATTTTCCTCGATTCATAACAAATATTAATCTACCCTGAATCTTATTTCTTAAAATCTAAGAATTCCTTTTAAAACTACAAAAATAAATAAATTACCATACCATGTGCACAAGGAAGAACCCTTAACTTTTCACCTTCAATGTAGTCATCTAAACATATGGCACATGTTTCATAGGGATCTCCTTTTTCAAATTTATGAATAAGCATCTTATTCAATGCCGATGTAGGTAGCCTTTGCCTTCTTTGCCTGCGACGATCTTTTATACATTTTACGACCTGAAAACATTCAGCTGAATATTTTGCACAAGATTTAAAAAAAGCTTACCATAAATATCACCATAATAAAAAAGCAAATAGCTACGACTATGGCAAATGGCAAAAGTAAATGTGTGTTTATATTAAAAGGAGCATCAGATGTAATTAAGACATAATATAAATCGTATGCTGCAAATTTCCCTTTCAAATATATTCCGTCATGCTCTCCAATGAAAAGCGATGGTATTTCTATACCAGTTGCATTTTTAACAGACATTTCTTCTATGAAGTCAGATCCTACATTGTGTACAATGACTCCATCATAATGTGCACTTTGTGCATTACGAATTTTGAATTCAAATGTACAATTATTTCTTGATATCAATGCAACCCATTTTTGGCTAGTGTTTTGGGATGGAGGTGGCTCGATTGATTTACATCCATCAGCTGGTTTAGCATATTTAATCCTAGCTTGTAAACCTATTACAATAAATGAAAATTTATTTGTAAATAATACAAGTAATTAAGTCTTTTACCATCATATGGAATTTCACCTCCAAATGCTGATGGCATATCCTTAAAGTCATTCAAGGCAATTGATTCACCCTACAGTTAACAAAAATATTATAGCATTATCAAATATTATTATTATGGTCAATACTTACAGACAAATATAATAATATATCTGCATAGACATAAATGGGAAGGTAAATTAAAAGTATGCCTATACAATTTAATATCATTTTGGATAATTAAATAATAATAAAACACATAACGTAACTTTTAATCTTGAAAATTACAATTATTTGCTTAAAAGCAATCATAACACAAATACCTGCAATTTATAGACATGTGTAAACATACATTACATGCTGCTTTTTGCTATATTTTAGTAGATTGGAGTCTGAAATAAAAAAACGAAAATTTACTTGTCTTGCGAGACAATCACTTGTAGAAATGTATTTATTTATTTCTTAGTAAATTATCAATTATCAGCGTATGAGTAATAAATATGTCAAAAAACATTCAAAATAAGTTGTCGTACTTATAGTAAATATAAGCTTTTCTTAACTTAAATGCCAAGACAAAATAATTATTTAGCACTTAACGTTCATATTCATTAAAATAAAAATGTCATTAAAATACCACAATGGCAAAAACTTATTAAACATTGTGAAAATTGTCAACACATTAACGACGTTTCTGATATTAGTCACGAATTCCCGTGGTTAAAGTAACATTCATAAATGGATTTTATTTGTAATTTCTATTAGAATTGTATATAATTATCTTTACTTAACGATATGTTAATATTCAATAAACATATTTATTAATTTGTTCAATTACTCTCAAATATAATTAAATAATAAGACTTCAATAATTATAGTATCATTAGCCACTGTTGATAACTCTCAAAAAGTCCTATTAATAATTACTCCAATAAAGGTTATGTTAATAATAGACAATACAAGGCAATACATTATTAAAAAAAAATTCCGATGATGAAACATCATGTTACAAACCTCCTCGCGAAAATTAAAACAGATGATTATAGTTTTAATATGTAGTTCAGTATGTAAGTAATTTAAATTTTTGTTATTAATACCTAATGTAGGTTATGTTGTTCTTAGGTATTATATTCTATTGTATAATACAGTTGGGAATATCATATAATCAGCCACAGATATTACAGAGTAAAGAAATATCCAAAAATGTAGAAGCCTTAAAAAATGCATTAAGTCAGGCATACGAAAAAATAGAAGATCTAGAATTCAAACTGAGTCGATTTGAATCAAGTGTAACAAAGAGATATCCAGAAGTAAAATTTCTAAACTACTTAACTCGAAAACGCATATTAGTGAGTAATTAATACACTTTTAAGGAGTGTAATAACTATGTGTTCTAGATAACAGGCGGAGCTGGTTTTGTTGGTTCACATTTAGTTGATAGCTTGATGTTTGAAGGTCATGAAGTGATTGTGGTCGATAACTTTTTCACAGGACGTAAAAGGAATGTAGAACATTGGATTGGCCATGAGAATTTTGAATTAATACATCATGATATTGTTAATCCATTATACATTGAAGTTGATGAAATCTATCATCTGGCAAGTCCGGCTAGTCCACCACATTATATGCACAATCCAGTAAAAACAATAAAAACTAACACTTTAGGAACAATTAACATGTTAGGTTCGTTATATGGAGAATATTACAAATAAAAGATTTTAGAACTACCTTTTAGGATTGGCCAGGAGAGTTAACGCGAAAATTTTGATTGCTAGCACATCTGAAGTTTATGGAGATCCTGATATACATCCACAACCAGAAACATACTGGGGACATGTAAATCCAATAGGTGTTCTTATTCCATTTTTGACAATTGCAATATATTTGACAAGTGTATTTTAGGACCTAGAGCTTGTTATGATGAAGGCAAAAGGGTAGCTGAAACACTAACATATGCATATGCTAAGCAGGAAAATATGCATGTGAGAGTAGCACGCATCTTTAATACATATGGGCCTCGAATGCACATGAATGATGGACGCGTCGTATCTAATTTCATTTTGCAAGCATTAAAAGGAGAGACAATTACGGTAATTTTTTAATTTTTATTTTAATTATTTTCTTTATCAATCTTAATATAAGCCTGGTAAAATCTATGATATGGAGATAATAAATATTGTATTTAAAATCAAATTCTGATCAGAAACTTTTGGATGAACTCAAGTTTTGCCATATGTAATCATAGATACATAAATTATCTCTAATCAATACATGTAAATGAATACTTATCTTCAAATTAACTTATCTTATTTGTAAGTGGGTAATGTTTAGAAACAAACGAAAATAACATTCGCGATACTCGAACGTAGGATATATAGGTTATTATTGAAATAAATATCAACGTTTTATATGGAATATGATAAATTAAGATCTAGTAAATAGAGAAGGAAAAAATTCATGGTTTTAATAAAAATATCGTACAAATATTATTTATTATTTAATGTTATTTGTAACATGTTGATATCTGCTTGTGCAACACTAAGGATAAATAAAATATGTTTATAATCTTCATTTAGTTGATTTAAAAAGTGATTCATGATTATTTCTCTGAATCTTACAGCAATAATTGTTCTACGCACACCTCATAGTAAAACATACTCAAAAATTGTGCTTTAAGTCTTATCAAAATAAACCATGTACTACTTAGTTCCTTACAAAGCTGATCAATGTGGTCTCTCCAATTACATCTCGTGTCAATAATAACACCTAAAAACTGGAAAAAAAAATTTATTCAACCTGTACCACATTGTTATGATTAACTTTAATATAATGTTAGCGATCGCGCTCCATTCCGGTAAGTTTAAATTCAATAAATACAGTTTTCTTGACATTCAAAGACGAATCATTATCAGAGAAGTAAACGTATAAAATATTTAACGTGCTATTCAAGTTGGCACATGTATCGCTTATTGTAAACAATTAAATCCGCAAACATTACAGAATGAACGCCATTTACATGTATTATGTAGAGCAGTGGTCTAACACTACCCTACGGAACACCGCGTTGATTTTAAACAATTAGATCGACCAGCGACAATATCGACATCAACAATATATTAACTCAAGTAACTAACTCGCGAACCATTGATACCTCGCACTTCTAACGCCATACCGTTCCAATTTCATAAGCAAAATGTCATGATCGACCATGTCAAACGCTTTACTACTAAAATTAATAAAACATTCCTCACAAGATTTACCCTCATCCATATTAGTATATCATGTGTGTCCCCTCTTAAAACCAAATTGATTTAAATTTACCAAATTTTATTTATTACCATAATCAATAATTCTTACAGTTTTTCGATAATTTTTTAGAACGTAGTAAACTTTGATATGGGACGATAATTATCGACAGAAATACAAGAACCTTTTTTGAAAATTGACTTTATTTTTACAATCTTGAGCTTTTCCTCGAACATACTCTTCACAAACGATCTATTTATTAAGTTGGTTAAGGGGAAAACAAGCTATTTGCCGCAATGTTTTAACAAATAAGCACTAATATTGTCATAGACACGAATATTATTACCTCCTAGCTTGATATGAAGTGTGATAAGGGGTTAAATGCCCCCTTAATTAATCTAAATAAATAATAAAGATAATATTATTTAATTGTAAATATTTATTTGTATGTAGTGATTAGTAAATTTATTACGGAGGCTTGTTCGACTAGCTGAAGCGCAGTAATAAATGCAAATAAAAGAAATTGCCGGAGTTAATAATTAATAAATCTTTACAATGGGCATTAAAAGTCCAGGACGTGTGCCAAGCTGAAAGAAAGATTATTGGTGGAAATAAAAACAATTAATAAAACCGAGAACCACTGATAAAACAAAATATACGTAATCGCAGTGCTGTAATAAAAGTAATTCGAGTGATACAAAGCTGTGGAATAAATTATTAAAAGGATTAAATTAAAATATGTATCGAACGATACGTGAGGTACTTGCGTGTGTGTATATATACACATATATGTGTTTCCTGAAATACGGATTATCTTTCGAAAAATCTGTATTATAATTATTCAACAATATTATTAGTGGAAGTAATTCCATATGAATTTCTACGAAAATCTTAAATTGTTTATGATATATCGTAAAGGTGTCATAAATTGGAAAAATACCATAAATATTATATAGGCTAATCCCTACAGTATAAACAGTTTTACCTGCATTTCCGAAAGGTATTACCAATATTGTGTTATTTTACTAATTACAATATTAGGATGTGTTATTCAAAAAGTAAAATAAATTTTATGTCAGTCATCGTTCATCTTTTGTTGCGAAAACAGTGAAATAGAGAGTTATTGTGAATATTTTAATGCAATGCCGAAGACGAAGGAATTATCTGTTGAAGTGCGTGCTATGATAATTGCTTATCATCGTACGGGTAAAAGTAATCGCGAAATTGTAAAAGAATTACGATTAAATCGCAGAACCGTTGATTATAACGTCAAAAAATTTGACGAAAGTGGTACATTTTCCAACAAAAGAAGATCTGGACGACGCAAAGCGACGGCATCTGCAGATGACCGGCATCTAATACGGATAAGTAGACGCGATAGACGAAAAACAGCACCAGAAATTGCTGCTGAAATGAATAGAGCGCGTGCTAAACCAATTAGTGTGTCCACGGTACAGAGAAGATTAAGGCAAGCGGGTTTATACGGAAGAATTGCTCTGCAAAAACCACTACTACGAAAGCAAAACAAGATGAAACGACTAAATTGGGCTAAAGAACATAAGAATTGGACGATTGATCAGTGGAATAATGTGTTGTGGACAGACGAATCGAAGTTTGAACTTTTCGGTAGTAAAAGGCGAATATTCGTAAGATCCGCAGGAGAAAGAGTACTGCCAGAATGTATTGCGTCTGCCGTAAAACATGGAGGAGGTTCAGTAATGATTTGGGGGTGTTTTGGTGGAAGGGAGGGAATCCTAAGACAAGAAGGCTACAAGGAAATTTTAGAATATAACGCTGTTCCTTCAGAACTAAGGATTCTTGGCGAAAACTTTGTATTTCAACAGGCCAAGGATCCGAAACACACTTCTAGATTATGTGGCGATTATTTGCGTCAACTAGAAGAGCAAGGGCAAATCTCTATAATGGTATGGCCAGCTCAAAGTCCTGATCTGAACCCAATAGAGCTTCTTTGGGAAGAATTGGACCGGAAGGTTCGAGAACGTACTCTATCATCCACCACTGTGCTGTGGGAACAACTTCAAGAAGCCTGGGCACAAATTACAGAAGATACACTGCAAAAATTAATTGAAAGGATGCGGTTATGTGCCGCAATTATCAAAAATAAAGGTGGGCACATTGATGAGAGCAAAATTTAATAATAATTAATGATAAAGTTTTTATATAAGAAAAATGTAACTATTTTATGTTTATTTTACACTATTGTATTGGTACAATAAATAAATTTTCAGTACACATTTGATAGTTTAATAATTTTGGCTAAAACTAAGGGTGGGCAAATAAATATGACCGGTAGTGTATATCCTGAGCTAGGATGCCTATGTATATCTTGCGGTAGCAAAATAAACACGTGGACACTACATGTCCGGATAAAACTTAAGTGCACAAGCTCGTAGAAAGAATGTGTGGCCTTGTCCATGGCTGGAGTAGAAGTGTCTGCTTTTTCTTACAAGCTGGGGCATTTAAGAAAAGAAGCGGTAAACTGAAGAGCAGGAGGCAACCATTACGAAAAGAGAATAGAAACGCTATAAATTAGACGCGGCAAAAAATGAGCATAAATTAAAATTGCGATATCAATATAAGTAACAAGCAGGTAGATATCTATACAGAATAATATACGTGTATTCTGTGTGAAAAAAAGGATTAATATTTGAATTTCTAATTGCATTTAGAAATCAATCAAATAGAATTAATATTGAAAGTGAGTTAATGGAAAGTTACTGAGACTGTTTCAAGAAAAGGTTAGAAAAGTTCTAGGTATTTGGCTTCCTAGAAAACGACAACAGTTTGTTTTATTACAACCTGACCGTACGTGACAAAAACAAAAAGATTTTGCATCTGAATATAACACAAAGAATGTCTAAATAATAGTTTATGAATTCAAAATCGAATTGTATTTAAATTAAAATAAATTAATTTAAAAACATGATATAAAATATTTTTTTTATGTATGCGAAGCGTAACAATATGTGTTTTTTAGATTCGTAACTGTTGCTACTTTGGTAAGGGGATTTAAAAAAGTGTGTGATCAGCACAATAAATTATGCCCTATCCCTAAAAGCAAATTATGTAGGATAATATATACGTCTATAGTGGATTTACAAAAATTCCGATAACACTTTAAAGCTGTCATTGTTGTTCGCTACTTTTATACATTATGAATCACTTCTATTTTCAAATAAAAATTTAAAAGTGTTTAATCAGAGATATAAATCTTTTAAGAAAATGATTCCTAATTTATGTATATCTACATTATCTATTTTTGTATATTTTACCAATACTTTTCGTAATTTTTGTAAAGATTACGGCAATCGTTTTTAGTAATCATAAAGTAGAATTAAATATAAGAAAGTAAACAATTATAAACAAAACTTACGGCTATTTATAACTGATAAGCAAAAATAATTTAACTCAGTATACAGAGTGTTTGGCTGTACACGCATGCAGTGATACATTAGATATTTTTACACGTACAAATAATATCGAATTTCGTATTTGTTCACTGGGATGGCGATTGCTTGGATACACAAAAAGAATTCGCTAAAAATATCTTTAAGAAGGATTGTTGTAGCTTATTTAAATTGCTATGTATTCTATACTAACTGACCAAACTGAATGTACTTGAGTTTGTTTGAAAGCAATCTACAGTCTTCATCCACTAGTTTTTGATAGATTTTAAAAAATTTGGTTAAACAGTTATAAGCAAAGCTTATTTTCAAGTTTTCTTTAAAAAATAAATGAAAATTACGATGGAAACAATTTTAGATTGAATACACAGGCTAACCAATAAATATTTTTTAAAAACTTTTTTCAAAGTTCAACCTGTTTCTTATGTATTAGGTGCGCAACTAAGTTCTCGTTTTTTTTTTTGATGAAAATTATTGTGAAAAAATGTTTACAAATGAATCATTCAAGATATTGCCCATCGCTAGCGACAACTTTTTCCCATCCTTCTGGCAGAGCTCGAATACCGTCACGGTAGAAGTGTTCATCTTTTGAGGCTATCCACGAATCAAGCCATTTTGAGATGTCTTCATATGAACGGAACTGCTGATTAGCCAGACCATGTGCCATCGAACGGAACAAGTAATAATCGGACGGCGCAATATCTGGGGAATATGGCGGGTGGGGTAGGACCTCCCATTTGGCCGTTTCTAAGTAGGTTTTAAGGGGTTTCGCAACGTGAGACCGAGCGTTGTCATGCTTTAGAATCACTTTTTCGTGCCTCTGCTCGTATTGTGGCCACACTTCGCGCAGTGCTCAGCTCAATCGCATCAATTGAGTTCGATACCGTTCCCCAGTGATGGTTTCGTTCGGTTTCAACAGCTCATAATAAATAACATCGCCCTAGTCCCACCAAATACACAACAAAACCTTCGCAGCGTGAATATTCGGCCGAACCGACCGTAGAAGCATGACCGGGCAGTCCCCATGATTTTGTTCTCTTTGGGTTGCTGTAATGAATCCATTTTTCATCACACGTAACGATGCGATGAAGAAAACCCTACCTTTTTTGCCGCTGGAGCAGTTGTTCACATGCGAAAAGACGACGCTCAACGTCTCTTGGCTTCAAATCATAAGGAACCCAAGTTCCTTGTTTTTGAATCACTCCCAACGCATGCAATCGCTGGGAAATGGCTTGGCGGGTAACTCCTAATGCTGAAGCAAGCTCTTTTTGCGTTTGGCACGGATCCTCGTCGAGCAATGCCTCCAATTCAGCGTCTTCGAAGATTATTGGTCTTCCTTCACGCGAACGGTAGTCAACTTCGAAATCACCGTCTTTGAAGCGATGGAACCAATCACGGCACGTTGTTTCACTTAGAGTAGCATCTCCGTAAACTTTTTGGAGTTCTCGATGCGCTTCAGCCGCCGTTTTCTTCGAATGAAAGAAGAAAAGCAACACTTCTCGCACATGACGATTATTTGGCAAAAAATCAGACATTTTCACACAACAAAAAGTATATGACGCGAAAACAAAATCACTAATGTGTCAAAGCGGTTTGTTTACCATATGTCTAAGCTTGGTGCATGACGTTTTGGTTATGTCGCAATCGACCAGCATTTACCACTGGAGCCATCTCTTGAAAACAGCGAGAACTTAGTTGCGCACCTAATATTTTGGTGTACTGAATCCAAATTTTCAATTAGTTTTTTTCTACCACGTACCAATTTTTCGCAATCTTTATCTTTTGTTGAGTATTATAGTATTAAAATGTATAGTTAAGATTTAAAGGTACATAATTTATTATCAGAGTATAATTGAAAAATTTAACATTTTATTAGTACAATGGTAGTGTAAGTTTGAATATGAACAGTTTTTTACTTATTAATGTAAAGTTTTGTATTTCCTCAACCTCTTTACGGTAAAAGTGTCGAGTGTAACTTTTCCTTTTATATGATGCTTCTGGGGTTGCTCGTAGAAGGGTCCAACAGTAATCTCCCATCATGTTGACATTCCAACGACCCTGTTACCGTTTCTCCATCTCTTTTATATCTTGGTGGAAACGCTCCCCTTGTTCCTCACTTACAGCTCCAAGATTGTCAAGGAAAAAGTTTAAAGTGTAAAAATGCACCTTCACACTCATGTTACATCCAAGTTCTCGAAATGTTTTCAACATATTTTGAACTATATTTTCGTAATTAGAGTCTTGCTGATTGTTATACGCTTACAATGCATAAATAACGTAAAGTAAACATGCGAGGAAACTTTACGTCCTGTAGTATTCTAAAGTTCATTTTCGGATTCAGCACGTCAAAAAACATAAAGGGGAGTCAAATTTATAAAAACAGTTTTTTCATGGTTGACCTGTGTTATCTGATAGTTTGACAGAGTTATTATAAAAACAGTTTATAATTGTGATAATATTGAAACTTATCTTATATTCCAAAACAGAGTGAACACTACTACTGTGACATCTAACGACCAGTAAATAAGATAAAACTTATTTTCAAAAAAGATTCTTGTACTTCTGTCGATAATTATCGTTCCTTGTCAATATTGAGTACATTCTAAAAACTTGTCGAAATGGTATAAGAATTATTGATTGTCTACTTACGTTTTTAGGGGTGGGACATAAATTATTTTGCTGATTGTATATTGGAATATGTACACTATTCTTATTAACCGAAAGCAGGTTTCATTAGCTTCTGTATTTAAAAAATGTGCAATAATTTTTGATGCATCAACTATATCGTCATTGATTTGCAGCCTTATTTTTGTTTACTGTTTACCTTTTTGATTAAGAATTAATAATGTTGTAGGCTGCTTTGCTTGTCTTTAATGAGTTATTTAATAATAATAATACGAAACTAAAAAACAATTAATAAAACGAATAAACTCGTGCGCTAGTGTCAATCATAAAATGATGAAAAGTAATTGTAAACTATTAACTAAAAATTTTCTGCCTCCGAAATGCCAACCTACTCATTTCTGAGACTACTGCATCAGAGCGAGGCAAATAAATTTATTTTATCTACTTCGCTCTGATATATTGGGTCTGGGAAAAAGTTCGTGGCGTTTTTTCAGTAAAATTCAACTGGTCCCCGCATGGCGCGTGGACGAATTCATTTAAACCGAATATGCTCCATTATTATCGACAATGTTTCGCCATTTTTTTGGTAGATCCATGATCCCATCGGTGAAAAACTTCTGTGGTTTCTGGTCGAAAAACTGAATCAAGTAGTTTTCACAGGCTTCTTTTGAAACCAACTTAATTCCATTGAGAGAGTTCTGCAGAGATCGAAACAGATGATAGTCAGAGGGTGCTATATCCGGACTGTAAGGTGGGTGCATCAAAACTTCCCAACCAAACTCTCTCAATTTTTGACGGGTCATCAAAGAAGTGTGTGGTCGGGCGTTGTCATGATGGAAGACAACACCTTTCCTATTAATCAATTCGGGCCGTTTTCTTTCAATCGCCTGGCGTAATCTCTCTAGTTGTGCACAGTAGAGTTGAGAATCAATCGTCTGACCAGTTGGAAGTAGCTCGTAGTGGACGATTCCCCTCCAGTCCCACCATACACACAGCATCACTTTTTTTGGCGTCAATGTTGGCTTAGCGAACGCTTGTGACGGCTCACCATCCTTTATCCACGATCTTTTACGCTTCCGATTATCGTACGTAATCCATTTTTCATCTCCGGTTATTAAACGTTTCAGAAACGGCTCGATTTCATTCCGTTTCAGCAGCGCATCGCAGATGTTAATTCGGCCAATCATGTTTTTCACGCTCAACTCATGAGGAACCCATACGTCAAGCTTTTTTTTGTAACCAGCTTTGTGTAAATGGTTCAAAACAGTTTTGTGGTCAATGCCTAGCTCCATGCCAATATCGACACTGCTGATATGCTTATCTTGTTGGACTTTTTCAAGAATTTCATCAGATTTTTCAGTGATTGGACGACCGGAGCGTAACTCATCTTTCACATTGAAATTTCCAGAACGAAAGCGAGCGAACCATTTCCGCGCAACAGATTTCGATAAAGTACCTTCACCGTACACAGCACAAATTTTATCACAAGCCTGCGCAGCGTTCTTCCCCTTATCATAATAATATTGCAGAACATAGCGAAATTTCTCATTATTCTTCTCCATTTTCAAGTGCGAATAACTTTCCAACCACTGCACCGATTACAATGTTTCTACGCTCAAACTAACGTTCGGAAGGTCATCTAAAAAACGAGCCGTCGGTGGTGTCGCTGTGACTTGTTGTTCTTTAGTTATCGGCAACCAATGCCATCTATCGGGAAAAACGCCACGAACTTTTTCCCAGACCCAATATTTATAAAACCCTACACTTCTTGAATTACTTGACAATCAACTTTCATTGATTTTTCGAAAATTTTTGTGATCGGCTGGCTTTGTATTATTAAATTATATGCGTTGTATTTGTACAGTTCTTTTTTCTTCATAATTTTCCAATATTTTAATACTTTTTAGGTGTACGGTGGAGGTGAACAAACAAGATCGTTCCAGTATGTGTCAGATTTAGTTGATGGCCTGATCGCTTTGATGAATTCCAATTATTCGCAACCAATAAATTTGGGTAACCCAGTAGAGCATACTATAAATGGTAATTATACCTATTTATACATTTTTTTTATTACCGTACAACTAGTTTTTATTAAATTTTATTGAGTTACTTTGTCTGAATATAAAATAATCAGAAAATGTTAAAAGAAACTTGCACATTCTGCCGAAAAGGTAAAAAAACCCTTAATACATTAACATTTGTATTCTAGACACATGTTCGGACAACTAAGTTGTCATGTTTAGTAGAAAAACAGGAAATTGAATATGATTACATAAAAAACCAATTTATGTCAAAAAACCAGTCTAACTTTTAATCCCTGCTGTACGATTCCTGCTGCATATATAGACTTATTCAACTGAGAATACTCTCTTCGCAGAATGAACACTTTCTCCATGTTTCTTTTTCTAGTTGTGCTTTGCAAGTGCAAGCTTTCGGGAATAGACACATAAGCATAATGGACATAGATAAGTTGGTTATTCATATTATGCAGTGTAGTATTGTTAAGATAATATTTTGGCATTGATTTTAATTGAACATGGGGTCACATTCAAGCAATTCAGAAAAAAACGCGGAAAAAGTTCACTTAGCCACAATTTGCATTGCACGTTTAAAATTTAAAATGCCCGAAAAGGGACTGCTATGAATTCAAGTACTTGTTTTTAATAATCCATGCATTCACATCCCCCAGCAACTTAACGCCAGTTATAGAAGGCATGAATTATTATTACGACCGCGCTCATAGCGTCATTTAAGATTTTTGGTTGTCAGCATTCACTTAAACGAAAAGGGAAAACCTCGAAAAGCTTTCCCGGACAACAGGCCGTCTGATTTGAATTCCAGACATACAGCGTGATTACCACTGATCTCTATAGTCGGCACAAAATTATATTTATTTATTCGTTAATTTTACTTTTCAATGCCATCCGTAAATTAACAATTTAAAGATTAAATCTATCTAAAAATTAGATGTATACTTCTACACTTCTAAATAAGAC
The DNA here is from genome assembly GCA_031893035.1 of Dermolepida albohirtum. Taxonomy (NCBI): domain Eukaryota; kingdom Metazoa; phylum Arthropoda; class Insecta; order Coleoptera; family Scarabaeidae; genus Dermolepida; species Dermolepida albohirtum. The sequence goes on along the minus strand of JAVIWB010005937.1, from coordinate 9,655 downwards.
TGTATTCTGTTCAATTTGTTGTTATGTCATGTATCTGTGATGCTGACGACCAACGTTCAATCGCCGTTTTGGGAATCTTCCCAAAGAACTTACAGTCTCTCGTCTAGTTTAGGCAAAGCTGTTCTTCAAACTACTATATCCTCTATTCTCATTTCCTGGCTTATAATGTTACTTTCTATCCTATTCGACTGTATCTGAAGGTTTCGTAGATACGATCTTGTGTCCACTTTAAAATTCGAAGCAGGCACGTCCATTCGTTAACCGTAAAACACACCAAAGTGCTTATATACATGCTTATTTGGTTTAGCCAAGTCATTTCAATCGGGCCTACAGTGGTATTTTTAAGTTATTATTTTTTGTTACCTACTTTTATTTTTACAAAGTGTGTTGTTCCCCTTTTTTCATGCGTTCAGAATTTGCTACCATTATAAAGGACTTGGTTGACGATAGAAGTAAAATTGCTCATTTGGCGGAAGTAGAAGATGATCCACAAAGGCGTAGACCCGATATCACCCGTGCCAAGACCTTTTTAAACTGGGAACCGAAAGTTTCCCTCACCGTAGGGCTTCAAAAGACTGTTGAATATTTTAGAAAAGAATTACAACGATTCAATTACAGTCGTAAAACCAGCAATGTACATGTATAATAACTCATTATAAGACTCTTAGTATATATAATTCTGTACTGTGATTTGCTAATAAATGTTGATCAATTGATAGTATTTCTAATTCGAAATTAAATAAATTCATTTTAGAGGTGATAATTACAAATTGAAAAAAATATAATTATTCTGTTTTTGTACTCCCTGTGTCCCAAAATAAATGTCCGGTTTTTATATTTGCTGGGTCTTAATTTTATTTCGAAATGTTAGTTTCAATTTTCAACATATGAAGTGTCATATGGCAAACGTGACATTTGTGCATTGCCAAAAAGTTTAAACACGTCAGCTCATCTTTTGGATAGTTATTTGAAAACCAAACTTTTTCTGTCCACTTTTTAAAATACCGGAATAGACACATAATGAACCGTGAAGAAGTTCCTGCACTTGCATTACAAAGAAAAAAGTTTAATTTCTCACAAGAAAAGTATCAAAATGTACATCATTTCTTACTGGAAGTAAGTAACAATGGTAAACTCGAGAATTAATAAAAGCTGCAGTCGCACGATATTCTGTGTCAGAGAAGACCGTAAGTTGAATTGAGGACGACAATCACTACGTGAAGTTTCAGTAAGTGCAAATGTAACTCCTCGAAAAGCTGGAAAAGTCGACAGGAGAAACGAAACTCCTTGATAGAAGCGGTAAAACGGACTCCCCTTCATCGACGCAAAAATATTCTATCACTTGCATATGTATTTGGAATTCCAAAAAGCACGATTCATAGAAAAATTAAATCGATTGATTGAGCTCATTCCATGGCTTTAAAACCATGGATAGTGACTAAATAAAACGTTTGTAACAGTTTGACATTGCTTGATTCGGAAAAGTCGCTGCTGATACATCAATTTTTAAAAATGTGATAAACTGCATTTACGTTGCCGAGAAATAGTATTTGAAAAAGAGATCTATCAAGCACTACGAGGATAGTTTGACAAGTAGTGAGAATGACACATAGGTGGCGCTCTAATTAGTAAAACAAATGCACTATAATTTAGGTTAGCTATTTATATGTTTACATTCCGATATTGAGATAAATCGGTTGATTAGTTTATTTTTGACAACTGATTGAAAAAGAAGCAACACGTCGTTTTGTTAAAATGGAAAGAGCAGAGTATCGTGCGGTGATTAAATACTTCGTAATTAAGGGTATGAAAGCTACCGGAATAAAAGATGAGTTACGGGAAATATTAGGTGAATCTGCTCCCATCATCCGCCACAATAAGTAGATGGGTAAATGAATTTAAACGTGCTAGAACAAGTTGTGTTGATGAAGCGCCCTCTGGAGCACCCAAAATCGTAACTTCTAGGGAAATGATTATAAAAATCCATAATATTATTACGCAAGATCGACGACTCAAAGTGAGAGAGATAGCAGACATGGTAAACATTTCAACAGAACTCGTACACCACATTTTAACGAAAGAATTGGGCCTTTCCAAGCTGTCGGCAAGATGGGTGCCGCGATTGCTTACGACCGATCAAAAGTTCACTCGTTTGCGCATTTCCAATGAGTGTTTGGACCTTTATAAGCGGAATCCGGTTGTTTTTTGTAGGCGATTTGTTACTTTCGATGAAACTTGGATACACTACAGTACACCCGAAACTAAACATCAGTCGAAACAGTGGTTAGAACGTGGTTCTGGATCTCCAAAGAAAGCGAAAACCACTTTATCGGCAAACAAGGTGATGGCATCAATTTTTTGGGATTCAAAGGGCATTTTGCTCATTACTTACCTTCAGAAAGGTGCCACAATAAACGGACAATATTATGCAGAACTTTTACAAAAATTAAATGTTGAGATTCGTGCTAAACGGCCAGGAATGGCAAAGAAAAAGATTCTGTTTCACCAAGACAACGCTCCCTCGCATACTAGCACAGTTGCAATGTCCAAAATCCACGAGATGCATTTCGAATTAGTACCGCATGCGCCTTATTCGCCGGATCTAGCCCCTTCCGACATCCACCTTTTTCCAAAATTGAAAACGGCACTAGGTGGAAAGAAATTTTCGTCTAACGACGAGCTTATCATCTTCGTAAATGAGTATTTTGCAAGCCTTCCGGAATCGCATTTTAGAGATGGCATAAGGGCATTGGAGCACCGTTGGAATAAATGTATTGCTCTTTTAGGAGAATATATTGAAAAATAAAAATTATTTTGTATTTAAAAAATTCGTTTTTCTTTTCTATTCTCACTACTTGTCAAACTACCCTCGTATATAACATTTATAGCAGTACTTAATACAATAATTAAAATTATCATATCTGATTATTTATTCTTTTCTCGGTTTTTAAACATATGATTACTACTGATTTCTCTTCTGCCGACGTTTCCTTCACTCTTGCAATAGATATTCTCGAGGTTATTACTGTTATATCGTAGCTACGTTGAAACTTTCAAGCAACACCCTTAAACTTTCAGGCGACAGTACTAACACCCCTTAATATATCTCCTGCAAAAGTAAATAACACACCGACAGAAAAGAAAGGAATGCAAAAAATAAAAAAATTATTCAATCCTTGATAAGACTACTTCGAATATTCATGAAATTTTACGAGTTCAACTTATCGTACTCTCTTTCTATTTATAATTTCAAAGTTTTATTCATATAATGCAAACGAAAAAATACATGCAAGAATATTAAAATGGTAAAAAAACAACCATCAAATCATTTTTTCTTCCGCCATCTGTAATAATTTATCTTAACTTTTAAATAAAATGTGTATAATACGAGACGTGTTTTTTAAATATCGTTTCGATATACATACATACGGCCGCTATAGTTTAGCTGTTGCCATTCAGTCCATATACACATAATCTCTGCATATATTTGCTTGCTATAAACGCCGTTACGCGATCAATATTCTTTATTTACATTTTCCTCTGTGTGTATAAAATATTTACAAAACAATGAAAATTACACAGACTGAAATATGAGCTGTAATTTCGATTCCTGCATGGAACGCTGGACATCGAAGTTGACTACAGTCAATAAGTTTAAAACCTTTGAAATGTAAAAACAAAGAGTACTCTAGATTACATGGAGAACACGAATAACAGAGAATATCTTTGGGAATATGCAAAGAGACATTTGCCATATCCTTTAATCGCAAAATAAGAAAAAAAATTAATTAATTTATAACGTCATCTCTGCAAGTCTATAAATTGTCGGGTCTTTTAGTATGAACATCTAGGTTTACAACAAAAATTGAGATTGGAAGTTAGTACAGTAGTTATTAGATGATCAGAAAAGGTAGATAAAAATTGTCTTCTAAATATTAAAGAATTGGAATTTATTCCTTTAACTCAGATATTGTACGTAATGTATTTTTAACGCATTGTTTAATACAAAGTTTTTCAAAAAATGTTAAATTATTAAAGGAAACTAAGTTGCGCCATCTTTGTTACAGTGTCTAAACTTTGTTGGTAGGTGCATTGGCTTTGTAATTAAAATTAATGAGCGTGTCCAATAGTAGGTAGTGAAGGAATTATTAATTTGAATAAGAAATTCAATATAATAAATCATAGATAGTGATTATAAATTAAAATAATTATTTCTTTGTAATATTCTTTTAATCCATATTACATTTTGCAAGAAAAATATAAATAAATAAAATAAAGCGCATTGCGCCATCTCTGATACAGTGTTTCAACTTTTATCAGTAAAGTTCAACATCTACTGGGTTCGAAACCAGAATTAAAACTTAAAAATTTCGTAGTATTGTAATTAGATGACGCCACTGGCAAAATAAAATTATTTTATATTTAAATTTATTCTAATAGTCATAATTAATTATTTTAATTAAAATAATTATTGCTTGTAATATTTTCTTAATTTGTAATATATTTTACAAGGGAAAAAATAAATAATTAAAGGATAGTTATGTGTTACCATCTCTGATACAGTGTACTAGCTTTTATAAGAGCCGTTCGACATCTATTCGGTTTGAAACTAGAATTAAAGGTCTTGGTATCGAATTTATTATAATAATTAGTCGGTAGTAAATCATAGATATTGATTACAAATTAAATTATTTTTTTATAATATTTTCTTTACTCGTAAAATATTTTTCAAAGAAAAGTGTAAATAAATATAAAATTTTAAAAAAAAAAATCTCAATTTTGCCATCTCTAATACAATATCTCAACTTTTGTCGGTACCAACGATACCTTCTGGGTTTTAAACTAAAATTAGTGCTCTTGGAAATTTGTACAATCGTTGTTAGATGGTGCTATTGACAAAATAAAATTTAATCTAATAATTCAGTATTAGCATAGGCGATGATAAATTAAAATAATTTGTGTAATATATTCTTATGCTTCACTATTATACTTTATTATAAAAAAAAAAATATAATTTATATAAGATATTCGTTTTGCCATCTCCGATAAAGTATCAAAATTATTTTTAAAATATGCATTTGAAGATTAAAGTTTTTTATTATAATCGAATTATATTTTGTACCTATTGAATAAAACATTGAATAATTATTTTTTATATTATTATATATTTAGTGTCTAGGCAGATACTGAAAAACCAATTTCATATTCATATTACCATAAAGAATATACTTAACGATTATGTAATAAATAATAAAATACCTAATAATTCATAGGAATAAAAAAAAGTAATAGAAAACAAAATACCCATAAAATAAAGTATAATTATTATAAAACGAAGAAGTGAACAAAAACAATTCGATTCATCCAATCATTAGCTTACAAAACGTTTCCACCGTGTTTCAAGGACTTCTAAATTATAATAAAAGATTGTAGTTAATGAATATCAGTAGTCGCTAATACACAACTGGTCATATTTATTTGCCCACCCTTAGTTTTAGCCAAAATTATTAAACTATCAAATGTGTACTGAAAATTTATTTATTGTACCAATACAATAGTGTAAAATAAACATAAAATAGTTACATTTTTCTTATATAAAAACTTTATCATTAATTATTATTAAATTTTGCTCTCATCAATGTGCCCACCTTTATTTTTGATAATTGCGGCACATAACCGCATCCTTTCAATTAATTTTTGCAGTGTATCTTCTGTAATTTGTGCCCAGGCTTCTTGAAGTTGTTCCCACAGTACAGTGGTGGATGATAGAGTACGTTCTCGAACCTTCCGGTCCAATTCTTCCCAAAGAAGCTCTATTGGGTTTAGATCAGGACTTTGAGCTGGCCATACCATTATAGAGATTTGCCCTTGCTCTTCTAGTTGACGCAAATAATCGCCACATAATCTAGAAGTGTGTTTCGGATCCTTGGCCTGTTGAAATACAAAGTTTTCGCCAAGAATCCTTAGTTCTGAAGGAAAACCGTTATATTCTAAAATTTCCTTGTAGCCTTCTTTTCTTAGGATTCCCTCCCTTCCACCAAAACACCCCCAAATCATTACTGAACCTCCTCCATGTTTTACGGCAGGCGCAATACATTCTGGCAGTACTCTTTCTCCTGCGGATCTTCTTACGAATATTCGCCTTTTACTACCGAAAAGTTCAAACTTCGATTCGTCACACACACTAATTGGTTTAGCACGCGCCCTATTCATTTCAGCAGCAATTTCTGGTGCTGTTTTTTGTCTATCGCGTCTACTTATCCGTATTAGATGCCGGTCATCTGCAGATGCCGTCGCTTTGCGTCGTCTTTTGTTGGAAAATGTACCACTTTCTTCAAATTTTTTAACGTCATAATCAACGGTTCTGCGATTTAATCGTAATTCTTTTGCAATTTCGCGATTGCTTTTACCCGTACGATGATAAGCAATTATCATAGCACGCACTTCAACAGATAATTCCTTCGTCTTCGGCATTGCATTAAAATATTCACAATATTATTTCACTGTTTTCGCAACAAAAGATGAACGATGACTGACATAAAATTTATTTTCCTTTTTGAATAACACATCCTAATATTGTAATTAGTTAGTACAATAACACAATATTGGTAATACCTTTCGGAAATGCAGGTAAAACTGTTAATACTGTAGGGATTAGCCTATATAATATTTATGGTATTTTTCCAATTTATGACACCTTTACGATATATCATAAACAATTTAAGATTTTCGTAGAAATTCATATGGAATTACTTCCACTAATAATATTGTTGAATAATTATAATACAGATTTTTCGAAAGATAATCTGTATTTCAGGAAACACATAAAATTGGGGTGGGCGAATAAATATGACCGGTAGTGTAGGTACAAGTTGCATATAAAGATGATTTCAATGTGTACCCAATTGATACAAAAATACAATATGATCAGTTGCAAGCTGGATACGAGGTTTGAACAACATAAATTTAATAAAGCATCTTTAATACATAAATAATACAAGATATTGAAGATTTACATATTTGAAAATGACGATGAAGCCTATTTATTTAATCATATTTCGAACGTGCATGGCAAAGGTTAAATAAGAGTAAAAATACACAGACAAATACTTTACACATTATTGTATGTGAAAAAGTTTAAATAATGTAATGACTTATTTTCACACATTATAAAGTCTACCAATATAAAATATTTAATAATGTATAATAAATACGTTTATTGATTGGCTAGATTTTATAATACGTATTAAACAAATCGAAAATTAATAGAAAAATATAATAAAATAGATCGTAGAATGTTCATTTAAAAAAAGACTATTTTTTATTTTGATATCACACACTAAAAACTATTCTAAGTTCAATATTAAAAATAATATATATATATATATATATATAAAAATATATCACATCAAGGGAGTTAATTTTGCTACTTTATTGCCTATTTTTAATATTCGAACATACTCCAATATTTGTATATGAATTTTGAAGCTCTGTATCAAGTTTTATATACATTGGCACTAGTGGAGTTTGTTTATATTTTGTATATATATGAGTTGCGTGATTTATAACCTAAAATTGAAATATTTAAAATTTGATTTATTATTTAAGAATGTACTTCGTTCCTTACCAAAATTAGAATAACGACGGAGAAAAGAATTATTATAATGCCAGTCAGGAGCAAGAATATATACAAGTAATTAAATGGACGATCGGGAGTAATTACAATGTAATATAAATCGTGTAAAGTGAATGTTCTTCTTAGATAGAATCCATCAGTTTCTCCAATGAAGACGGATGGTATTTCTATACCTGTTGCGTTCTCAACATACATTTCCAACAAGTCATCAGATCCAACATTATGTACAATAACACCGTCATAATTAGATCTTTGTGCGTTACGAATTTTTAATTCGAAACTACAATTGTTCCTTGATATCAAAACTACCCAAACATGACTTATATTTCTATCAAGAGGAGGGCTCATTAATTCACATCCGTCTGCCGGATTAGCGTACGTAATCTTGGCTTGTAATCCTAATACAAATTGATACAATTCATTCAATTATCAAAAACATTCATACGCAATACCTGGATATGACAGCGAACCGCCAAATGATGAAGGCATGTCTTTTAGAGTATCTAATGGCCTTGGTTCGTCCTGTAAACACAAGTGTTCAATGAAATATAAAAATTATGTATTAAAGAAGTTACTTACTGGAAAATATAGTAATACATCAGCTATTGTTAAATGTAAAATTGTAAGTAATATTAAAATACATGCTTCCATTTTTAGTAATATTAATAATTGTTTTAAATGAAAACAACTATTCAACTAACTAGTATATGCAACAATGAAAAAATAGCTAATAGGTTGATAATAAAAATATGGAGAAAATAAAGCCTTTGAATAGATAAAAAATGATAATGTTATCATTTATTTGTAAAGTTTGATACGGCGTTGCAAATGATAATTCAAAATTTAGACCTGTAAAAACTCCGATAATTTAAATCCCTGTTATCTCAGTTATTTATGTAATATTTGGAAGAATTTTCTATTTAGCCTGTAATATAAACTTAACCGAATAGAACAGAGATGGCAGAAAAGTATTTTAATAATTTTAATTTTCAATCAATTGTAATAAATATCGTTGACCAGGTAAAAAATAATATATGTATGAAAATTTTATTTAAATATTCACTACACTGATAAGGATTTTGTAAAAATCCTTTTCTTTTTTTATTAACTGAACTCCCTTTTTTGATCCTAACCTCAATCTAAAACTTTTATATCATTTTTTTCTAAAACTGTATTTTAGTCGGCGTGCTCGAAATACTTTACTTATGAGATAAAATTAATATAGTATCTAGTCAAAATTTTATCTTTTTAGGAAAAAAGAAACAATACAATAATTTACAATTGACCCTGAGAAAGTTTATGGCAAACCATATAGAATATCAGAAAACCAAGGTTATAATGTAAGTACTACATATTAATACACAGTAGTGATAAGGGATAGAAATTTAGTACTAGGTGCTAATGTTTCTATTTATATATTGTTAATATATTAACATAACATCATTGCATGTAGTATATAGATATTTAATCTTATTAAATTCACTTACTATGTTTTCACTAATTTGTCAATATATAACTTTTAGTTGTAATGAAAATATGATTAACGTTCAGAAATCAATTATATCGAAGTTCCCAAGAATGATGAATATCTTTTTTAAAATTAATTTATGAAATTCTAATATATCCATATGTATGTATGATCAATGTATATAATTTAACTACATGGTGAGATTATTAACATTACATTCAATGGTCAAAAAAAGAGTTTTGAAAACACACTTCTGCAATTGTAATAAAATTTAAAAAAGCACTGATGTGTATAAAACATTCAATTAGTTTCTATATTACCAAATAACAAATTAACATATTTAATAATATCCAACTTATTAATACATTACTCCATTTACTTTCTAATTCCATTAAACAAAACTTGATTAAATATACATGTTTTTACTAAATATATAAGGAAATTTAATTTTTTAAGCAACAATGGTGTTGTAGAACATTAAATTAGAATCTATAATATAAGAATATTTAAATATTTTAAATCTTTTAATTATTTATCATTGCTATTATTTT
>JAVIWB010005936.1:0-85104 GCA_031893035.1 Dermolepida albohirtum | reverse complement strand
GTGTCCAACACGTTTCTTTGATATCTTTAGGATGTCAGCTATCTCGATCAACTTTACTTTACGGTCATTTAAAATGACTTTGCGAACTTTTTTGATGTTTTCGTCGCTGACAGCCTCTTTTGGTCGTCCACTGCGTTCGCCGTCTTCGGTGCCCATTTCACCACGTTCAAACTTAGCATACCAATCCATTATGGTTGATTTTCCTGGCGCAGAGTCCGGAAACTCCTCATCAAGCCATGCTTTTGCTTCAACGGTATTTTTTCCCTTCAAAAAGCAGTACTTTATCAGCACACGAAATTCTTTTTTTTACATTTTTTTAAATAACAAAAGTAGCTTCACTCTTAACGCAATATCTCAGTAACAAATGGTCGGATTGCTGTCAAATTTTGACACGTTTCGTTTGAAGGTTAGTACTATCTAAAAAAACATATGGATTTAATAACAGTAACGCCATCTATGTGTCAGACCGGGGACTTTTCAGCCGATCTGGTACGTGTATGCAATTTTCTAAATGTACTTATAGATTTTAGAAGAGACAAATACAACGAGGGATATCCAGGCAATCTATATTAATGAAAAAGACAATAAAATCAAAATAGAGCTTTGCACTGAAAATACATGTAATTAAAATAAAGGGTATGTTAAACCTAAAACGTTCGTCAAGGTTGATCATTACAGCTTTACTTGAAAGCGGAATACATTGCATAATTTGAAAGAAAAGTTGATATTACAGAAAAACATTCCGCTGTTGTTCATAAATTCGCTTATAAAATCATTCATTAATAGGCATTGGGAAAATGTTATTTTCGGGGATAAAAAAGTATTTTGTACTTCTGAGGACTTATTAAAAGTGCTTTATCGGACAAATAATATAGGAAATTATCGGCAACATCACTTTTTCATCGTTGATATGTATTAATATTTTCATGAGCAGAATTTAGATGAATAGCAGCATGTTCTTCTGTAATATCAACTTTTCTTGCAGGTTTTTTGCAATAAGTCCTGCTCTTTATTTATTTATCGTCAAGGCATTATTCTATTTTTAAGACCATAACTAAAGTTTTTAATGCAATTTCATCCGCTCTATTTTGAGGGACGACCTATTACTGCAGTCACTTCAGAAAACACATAATAATTTGTAAAAGAAAATAGAAAAAAATAATCAAAAACATATGCCTAATCGAGACATGGTATGAATAAGCGTTTACTTAAGAAATTTACGCCGTGCTAAAAAATAGATGAATTCCTATAGGCAAGTTATATAATACAATATATCAAAAAGAGAATCAACAAAAATATTGTATGTAATGTACCTTATAGTTTATTGTTATGAAAAGATTTAAATATCTCATTTGAAAATTTACACATTTAGCAGCATTTGATTTAAAACTATGTATAAAGTCTCAGACGCAATATTCTAAAATGAATGCAATGATCATTGAGTAGATTAGAAGGATTTCGCTTCTACCTGTACTTGGACTTTTATTAAATGTGTACAGAACTTTTCTTATAAGTTGTAAAGACTTAAATTCTCGTTAAAAACTAATTACGGAGGGTCCAATCTTCATAATCCTACTACACATTAATTCATTCTAAATTATGGTGTCCAAAATTGTAAACATCAATATTTCTGTGAATGTTCAATTCGAAAGTTATTTTTACTGATCATATCTTCAATAGAATCTTAAGTCGAATATAATAGAAAATTTACGATTGCTCTTAAATACCTGCATTTATAATTTCTAAAAAAGCCATGAAAGTAAGGTATCAAATAGAATAGATAAGGTTTGAGAAAATCATGAAATAAATAGAATACAGTGGTGTAATAGCATCAACATTTCAATTTTGGTCATAAATTAAAAATAATGCCTAGACGAAAGAGGTTTTAAGCAAATAAAAATATTTTTAAAATAGACCCCTTCCTGAATTTTCAATTATCATAAAAACTAAAAAGACTTCAGTGTCTACGAAACAATATTGGGCAAATGACATCTATAGTAGTTCAGTTTATTAAAAAATACTTGAAAAATATAAATTATTCTTTCTATTTTACCGATTAGTAGTACAAAGAATGATACGATTTCTGTTTTGATCTAAAATTATGAGTAATATTAATACTTAGTAGATAAGCAAAAGCTGTGTTAGAGTATATACCCTTGTGGTGCTGTCTTTTACAGGGAAGTAAAAGAAGAAATAGATCTTAAAAGAAAATGTTTTGAAATACTATTTCAAGTAAATCCATAACATTGCTTTGAATAAACTGTTTCTTCTTTGATTCTACAATTATGTAAATTCATGAGTAATTTTCTTTTCCTGATTATCTATGTCTTTGTATTTACGAGATCTTCATTTTTTTTACCAAATCTGTGTTATGCAAAGATAGAAATACTTCTTAACATAAATATATGTGTATGCAATTTTCTAAATGTACTTATAGATTTTAGAAGAGATAAATACAACGAGGTATATCCAGGCAATCTATATTAATGAAAAAGACAATAAAATCAAAATAGAGCTTTGCACTGAAAATACATTCACCATTGTAATTAAAATAAAGGGTATGTTAAACCTAAAACGTTCGTCAAGGTTGATCATTACAGCTTTACTTGAAAGCGGAATACATTGCATAATCTGCAAGAAAAGTTGATATTACAGAAGAACATGCCGATGTTTATCATAAATTCGCTTATAAAAACATTAATAGACATTGGGAAAATGTTATTTTCGGGGATAAAAAAGTATTTTGTACTTCTGACGACTTATTAAAAGTGCTTTATCGGGCAAATAATATAGGAAATTATCGGTAACATCACTTTTTCGTCGCCGATATCTATTAATATTTTCATGAGCGGAATTTAGATGCGCAGCAGCATGTTCTTCTGTAATATCAACTTTTCTTGTAGGTTTTTTTTTTTAATGAGTACTGCTCTTTATTTATTTATCGTCAAGGCATTATTCTAATTTCAAGACCACAGCTGAAGTTTTTGATGCAATCACATCCGCTCTATTCTGAGGGACAATCTACGACTGCAGTCACTTCAGAAAATATATAATAATTTGTAAAAGACAATAGAAAAAAATAATTAAGAACATATACCTAATCGAGACATGGTATGAATAAGCGTTTATTTGAGAAATTTACGCCGTGCTAAAAATAAATGAATTCTTATAGATAATTTATATAATATATCAAAAAAAAATCAACAAAAATATTGTATGTAATGTACCTTATAGTTTATTGTTATGAAAAGATTTAAATATCTCATTTGAAAATTTACACATTTAGCAGCATTTAATTTAAAACTAGGTATAAAGTCTCGGATGCAATATTCCAAAAAGAATGCAATGATCGTTAAGTAGATTAGAACGATTTCGCTTCTACCTGTACTTCGACTTTTATTAAATGTATACAGAGCTTTTCTTATAAGTCCAAAATACTTAAATTCTCGTTAAAAACTAATTACGGAGGGTCTAATCTTCATAATCCTACTACACATTAACTCATTCTAAATTATGGTGTCCAAAATTGTAAACATCAATATTTCTGCCAATGTTCAATTCGAAAGTTATTTTTACTGACTATATCTTCAATAGAATCTTAAGTCGAATATAATAGAAAATTTACGATTGGGCTTAAATACCTGAATTTTAATTTCTAAAAAAGCCATGAAAGTAAGGTATCAAATAGAATAGATAAGGTTTGAGAAAATCATGAAATAAATAGAATACAGTGGTGGAATAGCATCTACATTTCAATTTTGGACATAAATTAAAAATAATGACTAGACGACAGGAAAATAACAGCAAATAAAATTATTTTTATAATAAATTTATAAGTCTCCCTTCCTGAATCTTCAGTTATCATAAAAACTAAAAAGATTTCAGTGTCTATTAAATAATAATGGGCAAATATCATCTATTGTAGTTTAGTTTCTCATTAAAAAATATAAATTATTCTTTCAACTTTACCAATTTAATTATTAATAGTAGTACAAAGAATGATACGATTTCTGTTTTGATCTAAAAAATATCAGTAATTTAATACTTAGTACATAAGCAAGAGCTGTGTTAGTATATACCCTTGTGGTACCGTCTTTTACATGCAAGTGAAAAAAAATAGATTTTAAAAGAAAATGTTTTCAATAAATTGTTTCTTCTTTGCTTCTACATTTACGTATATCCACGAATTATTTTCTTTTCTCTGTTTATGACTTTGTATTTACCAGATCTTCATTTTTGTCAAATTTGTGTTATGAAAGGAAATAAATACTTCCTAACATAAATATACGTACGTAACTTGCTAAATGTACTTATAGTTTTAGAAGAGAGTAGTATAACGAGGGATATCAAGACAATTTAAATTAATGAAAAAGACAAAAATAACAAAGTAGAGGTTTGCATTGAAAATCCATTCACCATCTTAATTAAAATAAAGAATATGTTAAACCTAGACCGTTCGCCAAGGTTGATCATTACAGCTTTACATGGAAATGGAATACATTACACAATCTGCAAGAAAACTTGATATTACAGAAGAACATGCCGCTGTTCATCAAAAGGTCGTTCATGAAAACATTATTAGACATTGGAAAAATGTTATTCTCGGGGATGAAAAAGTATTTTGTACTTCTGACGGCTTATTAAGTGTTTTGTCGGCCAAATAATATAAGAAATTATTGATAACATCACTTTTCGTCACCGATATCTATTAATATTTTCATGAGCGAAATTTAGATGAGCAGCATGTTTTTCTGTAATATCAACTTTTCTTGCAGGTTTTCTGCAATGAATTCGTCTAGGCATTATTTTCATTTCAAGACTGTAACTGAAGTTTTTGATGCAATTACAGCACTCTATTCTGAGGGATGACCTGCTACTGCGGTTACTTCAAAAAACATCGACGCCGTGTACAACATGATAAAGACAGACAACCACTGCACATACAGAGACATTCGGGCATCATTGGGTATAGGTATGATCCAAATCAGAACTATCCTGCATGATTATCTTGTCGTGTGAAAGCTTTGCGTTCGATGTGGGTATGAATTGATTCAAAAAAACTGCTTAAAAGCCAGAAAGCAAGCGATGATCGGCTCAATGGGTCTTCAAAGATGAGGAGAAACCCACGAAAGTGAGACGCGAACGAAGCTTTGGAAAGAAAATGGTGGCTGCTTTTTTCAGACGCACCGGTCATCCTGTTACTATTCCGCTAGAAGATCTTCGCACAGTCAATGCTGAATAGTATACAACCATTTGTTTACTAGCTGTGTTCTAAAAAAGTGCGCGAGAAATGACCAAGACCAATAATTCTGCTTCAAGGCAATGCATACAACGCATTTCAAACAGTTTTTAGTCACTTTACTCATCCGCCTTATAGTCCCAACTTGGCGCTGTTGGCTTCTTTTTATTTCCATACATAAAACACAAAATGAAATGGATTGAAATTTAATACCCCGGGAGCGACTGTGGAAACCTACGAAAACTTCGTATCTGGGGTGACTGAAGAACAACGGGCCCAATGTCTTGAGGACTGGTTTCATCGAATGCAAAAAAAATTGGTTAAAGTTGATTTTTTCAGTATCATTCGCAAAATTGTTAAAGCAACCTACCTATTTCATCATTTTCTCAAACTTTATTTTTTCTGTTCGATATTTTACATTCATCTCTTTCTTAGAAATTATAAATTCTGGTATTTAATATATATGCAGTCGTATACTTCCTGCAAGATTAAACTTAATATTTTATTGAAGATATAGTCAATAAAAGAACTATTAAGTTAAAAATTACTTATTCAGAGAAATATTGACATTTCTGTGTCATAGATGCAATTATTTAAAATGACAACGTGAAAAAGTAGTTGGATTATAAGAGTCAGATCCTTGGTAATTAGTTTTTAACGAGTGTTTAAGTATCTAGATTTTAGAAAAAGGACTGTACACATTTAATGGAAGTTGAAGTACAGGTAGAAGCGAAATCCTTCTAGTCCACTTAATGAAAATTGTAGCAATTTTAGAATATTGTGTCACAGACTTAAACATAGTTTTAAATCAAATCCCATAAAATGTGTAAATTTTAAAATTAGATTTTTAAATCTTTCTGTTGGTCGTACATTAATTAATAATTAGGAATTATAAGTTATAAAACATAAAACGAAAAAACAAAATTTACAAACTACGTTTGATTTCAATATTAAATTTAAATGAAAAATTATATGTATACCTTACATAAAACATTTGTATCAAAAGGCATATAAAAGGTATAATTAAATTGCGGATATTTATATTATATAAATTATCCAAAAGAATCCATCTATTCTTTTAATAATTTCTTTCTAAATGCCTATTCATGCCATGTTTCGATTATATGCATATTTTTAATTATTTTTTTTTTTTTTTGGTACAATTAAATCTCAAATATTTTACTAGGCAAAACAACTTTGTATTACAAATGTTTTGTTTTAACACACATAGTGAAACTTATTTACGTATTATCTGGTATAGATAGTGACGTTAATGAAATTCAGAAACAAAATATATATTTTCTAAGCATATAAACTTCTCATGTTTATTCCCTTAGTTTTTTCTGTAATTAAATAATTGCTTTATAAAGGTAGATAGATAAGGCAGATGCTCGTAATTCTTCACCTTTATAAGTGTTAGGAATTGTATCAATTAAGGACGGTGTATTTTTTTTGCGAATTACTAATATTTTCCTTAATTTTTGTATAGGAAGGATTATATTTATCATATCATGGGGAGAGACGTTACCTTAGTCAGGCACTGTATATCCATAATAAAATATAATTTATTTAAATAATATACATTACACATTCTACGATAGCCATTTTTTAAATTATAAGTTAGAATCAGAAAAAGAAAATCTGCTTCTAAACATAAACAATAAACCGAGAAGTGAGAGAAATTGCCTACGTGTGAGCGTTACATTCAACTAATTGGAACTGCTTGTATAAACTTTTAGAGTGAATAATTAAAGACAATCTTTAGGCACGACCCTTAATAGATCGTTTTAATTGTTGCCTTTTAGGAATGTATTTTATAATTATGTATAAAAATTATGTTATTTTGCATTTTAATTCACTCCGTATATGTTCAACAAGATTTCAGTTGGGTCGTTGTATAGACGTGTAAAACCTTCTTGCAACATGTTTTATGAGTTCCTCTCATGTTAATACCACACACATGTAAATTACTTCTAAAATGGTGACCCAAATCGAGCGCTGGATTTAAATTGAAAATAATTTTTTTTTAAATTTTCTAATTTGATTTTTTTGAAACAGTATACAAGATTTAGTATGGATAATTATGATTAACAAATGGTCATATCGACTTCGGTTGTAAATTTTGTTTTTTTCACAAACCGTTCGATACAATTTCACACAACCTTTGATCAATTCCATTAACAATACGAGACGGATTTCATTCTTGAGGGCATTGAATGTCGGTATTTTATAAAATTCCATGGTCAGGAAATTTGATGCAGTACGTCGACTGAACTTATGATCAATGTTTTCCAAATAACGTTAAAGAAAATTCAACTTTTATGTTGATAAAGATTATTATTCACAATTACATCTCAACATCATTTTCGATTAAATATGGGTCTATTCATGCCATGTCACTTGTTTTAAATCCACTTTATACAATAATTCATTTTAAGTATATTTGTTTTTCGTGAATTATGGGAGAATTGTCGAAGCTCTAAAAGCGACAACTTGGTTTGTTTACAAATACATCGCGTTGAAAATATACTACACCGCGAGATGTGATTTTTCAACAAAATTGAGAATACATTTTATGATGCTATATAAATTAAATGACTAATTGTCAACGGTGAAAATGGTCAGCAAGTACCTTGGCATCCCCTCATGATCAATCCACTTTTATTTTTTTCGATTTAATTTTTTTTATTATACCGACCCCAAAGTAAGTATTGGGTTGGCAACTAAGTACTTTCGGTTTTGTAGTATAAAATAAAACACTTTTTTTTTAAACAAAGAATAGTTTTTAATCAATTATATATTTTCCATTTTGCTCAATGACCTTTTGCCATCTTTCTCTCAGCTGCATGATTCCGCGCTCATAAAATTTCTGGTCATCGTCATTTGTGAAAGTTTTACCATTCAAAGAATTCTGCAAACTTCGAAATAAATGGTAATCAGATGGTGCTAGATCAGGGCTGTATGAGGGATGTGGCATCACTTCCCAGCCAAACTCCAATAGTTTCCCACGAGTTGCCAAAGATGTGTGAGGCCTTGCATTATCTTGGTGGAAAACTACACCTTTCCGATTTGACAATTCTGGCCGTTTTTCTTTGATCGCTTCATCCAGTTTTATTAATTGTTGACAGTAAACATCAGAATTGATCGTTTGGTTCCTTGGAAGCAGTTCAAAAAACACAACACCTTTGTAATCCCACCAAAGTGACAGCATGATCTTTTTTGGATGCAATTCAGCTTTCGATGTGGTTTGAGCTGGTTTATCGTGTTTGCTCCATGATCGTTTTCGAACTATGTTACTGTACAGGACCCATTTTTCATCACCAGTGATGATTCTTTTTAAGAAAGGGTCGGTTTCATTTCGTCTAAGGTGCATATCGCAAAAGTTGATTCTTTGTGTTAAATGAATTTCTTTCAATTCGTGAGGTACCCAAATATCAAGCTTCTTAACTAGCCCAAGACATTTTAAATGTTTTTCAATTGTTGTGTGCGATACATGTAGCCTCTCCGCAACCTCTCGAACAGTTATATGACGATCCTCTTCAATTATGACTTTGATTTGGTCATCATCAACTTCAGTAGGCCAATCAGAACGTTGCTCATCTTTGAGGGAAAAATCTCCAGAACGGAATTTTTTATACCAATTCTGACACGTGCGCTCTGTTAAGCAATTAGCACTATAAACTTCACATATCTTTTTGTGAGCCGCAGCAGCTTTCTTTCCTTTACGGAAATAAAATAGTAAAATATGTCGAAAATGTTCGTTTCTGTACTCCATTTAAAATTAACCCACAACTAATAGCTTTAATAAAAATCACGCACTACTTGCTTCTGAAGTTACGTCAATGTGACTAGTACCACGCGACAAACGGTAAAGTACAGCACTAACATACGTTATACAAAAAATAAAGCAACGCTCTCTATCAGTAAAAACCGAAAGTACTTAGTTGCCAACCCAATATTTTAGCAATAATTACACGTATTACGGCACATATACATATTACGAGCATAACATCATAAAACTGCTAGAATGCTTTATGATTATATTTACAGGCTTCTTTTTTTATAATGGTAGATGGTTGTTTCAGAAAGTTTTAGAGATTATATTAACACATCTGCATAAAACGAATTCGCTTTCTTTTGTTTCAATCATAGATGGTGGATTTTTTTGTGAATATTCTGTTAAATTCTTATATTTTTAATATTATTCCCTCAGTGATTACAAGATTCTTGAAATTCACAAACTATCTTTTCTACAGAAGTTTTGGATTTTTTCTATAATATTAAATATTTTAAATGAATGAAATATTAAATAAACAAAATAGTATATGAGAATTTGCATCCTTTTTCAATAAGGTTGCAAAAATAAGACCTATCATTTAAAGAAATGCATGTTTACTTCGGTATGACGTTATAAAATCATATTATTACTAAAACGTTGCTTCTTTGAAACATTACAATTTTATCTGTCGGAATTTTAAATTTCATTTTTTAAATGGATCACCCAGTATAACGCGATCCAACAAAATAATTATTACGTATATGACCTAGTTTAAAAATACATTGTTTACCTAAAAAATAAAATCGATTGCATTATAACTTTCGGTTTAAGTGTAATTTAATAAAAAAAAATTCTAGTTACAATTTTTAAAATTGCTAAGTATTCTAATGGTCTTTTGTTCATTCCTTTGTAATTATATACATTTTTACACATTCGTAACGAATAAAATATTTCTTCTATATCCACTAGATATCGAAAAATAGATGTACACCGTGTTTCAAAAAGAATATACGTATTACAAAGTATTATTTTGTCCAAACTATCGATCGCTGCGCCTCTGCTCGGCTACTGGAGAAACGAATACATAGTCTAGTTTATTTAATAGTTGCTAGATGTCAGTTGTCTTGTGTTTCTTGGTAACCGTCATATGTTTAAAATGGCTACTCCGCATTAGAAATCATTTTGTGTTCTCGGGTTTGCGAAGTGCAATTTCGTGATTACAGTGCAAAGACGTTTCAGGTTGAGCTACCAAATTGATCCTCCGAATGCGTGAAACATTCGCAGATGGTATTGACAGTTTGTAGATACAGGATGTGTATGTAAAGGAAAGAGTCCGGGCCGTTCTCGTGCTTCTGAAGAAAATGTTGCACGAATTCAAACTGCTTTCCAACGTAATCCTTCAAAATCAACTCGTCGTGCCATTCTGGAGTTACAACTGTCTTAAACAACAATTTGGCGTGTTTTGAGACGTCGGTTGGTTATGAAGCCAGTACCATATGGCATTTTGTAACAAGATTCATGATGCTATTGACAATAATAACACTTTCGCACAACGCATCGTGTTCAGTGATGAAGCGACTTTTCATGTTAGTAGTTTGGTAAACAAACACAATGTTCGAATTTAGAGTTTACAGAACCCACATGCAGCCATTGAACATGTACGAGATTCGCTTAAAATCAATGTGTTTTGTGAGATATCTCGATCATCTATTTACGGCCCATTCTTCTTTGATGGAAACACGGTTAACGGTCGGCAGTATAGCGCTATATTACAAAACTGGTTGTTTCCGAGGCTGCACGAAGACAACTTCATTTATCAACAAGACGGGGCACCCCCTCACTGGAGTTGCCAAGTGCGTGAATATCTGAACGAAACTCTACCGAACTATTGGACCGGTCATCCAGGAGCTGGCGACTTAGCATGTCTCAACTGGGCTCCGAGGACACCGGATTTGACACCCTGTGACTTCTTCCTGTGGGGTTTCGTTGAAGACAACGTTTATGCACCACCACTCCCACAGGACTTGGAAGAGTTGAAGGAACCGGATCTGTACTGCCATAACATCGGTGATGAAGGACATGCTTGCCCGAGTATGGGAGGAATTTGAGTTTCGATGTGATATTCTTCGTGTCGCTGATGGACATATTGAATATCTGTAAACTGAACTTGAGAGGTTCGTAAATATGTGTGTAAAGTTTCATATTCGTATATCTTACATTTAATAAATACGAGGATAGTTTGACAAGTAGTGAGAATGACACATAGGTGGTGCTCTAATTGGTAAAACGAATTCACTGTAATTTAGGTTGCCTATTTATATGTTTACATTCCGATATTTAGATAAATCGGTTGATTAGTTTATTTTTGACAGCTGATTGAAAAAGAAGCAACACGTCGTTTTGTTAAAATGGAAAAAGCAGAGTATCGTGCGGTGATTAAATACTTCGTAATTAAGGGTGTGAAAGCTATCGGAATAAAAGATGAGTTACGGGAAACATTAGGTGAATCTGCTCCATCATCCGCCACAATAAGTAGATGGGTAAATGAATTTAAACGTGGTAGAACAAGCTGTGTAGATGAAGCGCGCTCTGGAGCACCCAAAATCGTGACTTCTAAGGAAATGATTATAAAGATCCATAATATTATTACGCAAGATCGACCACTCAAAGTGAGAGAGATAGCAGACATGATAAACATTTCAACAGAACGCGTTCACCACATTTTAACGAAAGAATTGGGCCTTTCCAAGCTTTCGGCAAGATGGGTGTCGCGATTGGTTACGACTGATCAAAAGTTCACTCGTTTACGCATTTCCAATGAGTGTTTGGACCTTTATAAGCGGAATCCGGTTGATTTTTGTAAGCGATTTGTTACTTGCGATGAAACTTGGATAAACTACAGTACACCCGAAACTAAACAACAGTCGAAACAATGGTTAGAACGTGGTTATGCACCTCCAAAGAAAGCGAAAACCACTTTATCGGCAAACAATTTTTTGGGATTCTAAGGGCATTTTGCTCATTGATTACCTTCAGATAGGTGCACAATAAACGGGCAATATTATGCAGAACTTCTACAAAAATTAAATGTTGAGATTCGTGCTAACTGGTCAGGAATGGCAAAGAAAAGGATTCTGTTTCAATAAGACAACGCTCCCTCGCATACCAGCACAGTTGCGATGTTCAAAATCCACGAGTTGCATTTCCAATTAGTACCGCATGCGCCTTATTCGCCGGATCTAGCTCCTTCCGACTTCCACCTTTTTGCAAAATTGAAAACGGCACTAGGTGGAAAGAAATTTTCGTTTAACGACGAGCTTATCATCTTCGAAAATGAGTATTTTGTAAGCCTTCCGAATCGCATTTTAGAGATGACATAAGGGCATTGGAGCACCATTGGAATAAATGTATTGCTCTTTTAGGAGAATATATTGAAAAATAAAAATTATTTTGTATTTAAAAAATTCGTTTTTCCTTTCCATTCTCACTACTTGTCAAACTACCCTCGTATATGCATTCGAAATACGTATATTCTTTTTGAAACAGCCTGTATAATAAATATTTAAAACAAAATCCTTCAATTTAAAATAAGAAAATGTAATTATTAATTTCTAAATCAAAAAGTCATTAGTTGTTTCTTAATTAATAAATAAGCAGTACATATGTACGTATTATCTAAAAAGATGTTAGGATTCGAAGTTAATATACGAACCAACCATGCATCGAAATAAAAGGACAGCAGAGGAATTAGCAACATTTAAAATGACATACTAGAGAAATTTTATCAACATTATATGGAGTGATTCATTAGGAAGTAGTTGTTTCAAAAATAAAAAAAATAAAAACTTCAATTTTATCGGGTGTTCTTTATCATCATACAAAGGAACCGTCCTTGAAATTTACTTCTAAAAAATTATTTCCTTCAAATATTGGCCATAACTGCGCCTAACATGGTCCATTGTGAAGTTCCAATTTACAATGACGTGTTCGAGCATTTCAAGTGGTATTTGGGCGAATAACGCGAGTAATGTTGGCTTCTAATTGCTCAATCTTAGTTGGCTGACCCATGTAGACTTTGGACTTAACGTAGCCCCAAAGGAAAAAGTCTAAGGGTGTGATATCACATGATCTAGGCGCCCATTACACAGGTCCATTACGTTAAAGTAAATTTTCTCCAAATTGTTCTCGCAATAAAGCCATGTGTGGCAAGTGTAGCAAGTAGTGTCGCCTTGTTGGAACCAAATGTCGTCGAGACTACGGGTTTCAATTTTATGCAGCAAATAGTCCGTTATTATGGCGCTTTAACTGTGGCCGTCTTCTTTTTTGAGGAAATATGGACCGATGATTTCACTTGCCCATAAATTACATTAAACCGTGGTCTTGTCTAGACGTAATAGTAGCTCTTGAACCTCTTCGGTTGCTCTTCACTTCAAATACGGCAGAAGTATGTCTCATCGCAGAACAAAATTTTGGTTTAAAACAGTGGATCTTCTTCAAGCTTTTTGAGAGCTCAAAGACTGAGACGGTGACAATTCGAAAGGTCGGCCGCTTTCAATTCTTCAACGAGTTTTGTATGCTTTTAAACCAAGATCTCTACGTAAAATATGCCAGGTTGTGGCATACAGACAAGCCGAACTATTGAGATCTACGTCGAATCGATTCTTCACGGTTATCGCGTAGACTCTCGGCTACAATCGCTATATTTTCTTCATTACGTGCTGTATGTTGTATTTGATCAGGTATTATCCAATAATGAAATCTGCGTTTCAAATTTTTTTTCGTTTATTATATTTTGTCAGTCTTTGAGGGTATGCTCCTGAATAGTCTTCTCCATTTTTTGGTATTTCATGTATGTATATGAATACGATAACATAGAGCAAAAGTCTAAAATTATTTAGTTAAGTAATAATATTTCCATCTATAAACACAAAAGTTCATAAGAAATTTTAAAAAATGATATATTGTCAATCCAGGAAGTTTTTTTTTAAAATCCGTTAAATAAAATTATAATAGCTATATTGTATATTAAACAATTAAACATATATGAATAAAAAGAAAACATAACGTACAAATGCTATCATATTAAATATTTATTGAAGACGTTTATTAGCAGAACTTATTAGCATAATAGCGTGGGAAGATATTACATCTGTTGAAGATTAAATTCAATAGGTATATCAATAACTGTTCTTAAATTAATGTAATAAAATATGATGAAAACAACTATGTATGTAATAAAAAAATAGGTTTATATTAAAATCAAATGTTTAGTTCCATAAAATTATTAATAATATATTTAAGAAGGAAAATGAATTAATTCTTCGCTAAAATTTAATTTAGCTGTTAGAGAATGATTTTTCAAAACTATGTAATTAAAATTATTGCAATACTGTTATAATTAAAACAATACTGCATGTGTTAATAGTATATTTTTTTAAATTGAAATGAACAGTTCAGTAAAATGAAAATGCGGGATGTCAAAGAAGGAATAGCGCATAAGTATGTATGTATGATATTTATTTATATATTATACATACAAGAGAGACTTGTGTTTTCTAAAGAGTATATCTAAACTGAGCAATGTCGAAATTAGAAATATTCTTCAACGATGAGAGTAATTATTTCATATAGACCACCTGTTAGTCGTTTATGTCACAAGATCAATAACAATAAAGGAAGGAACTACAAGTGCTTCAATTTTGACGATGTTTCACTACATGCATCAGTACAGTTGCCCATTTTTCGAAATCAGTCATGAAATGCACTCTTCCGCGTCCCTTTTGAAAGCTGGGCACACTCTCATTTCATGCCTTAAGATAGTACCTATCTATGGAAATCTTCCTCTTTTTCAGTATATTCATAATATGGGGGAAACATCGGAAAGTTGTATAGAGTGAAATCTAGGTTGTAAGGTGGATGTTTGAGTACCTTCAGCCTAGTTCTTGGTAAATATTCTGTGCAGAGGGAGCGCAATCGTGATTTATAAATCAAAGTACCAAATGGGAACAAACATGCCTTATTCGCAGAATGGAATATTTCTGAACTGCCCGAGAATCGGGAAGTATCATTAAATGTGTCATGCCATCTGCTCGTCAATTAAAACATGAGGTAAAAAAGGGAATGAACCCTCCTCACTCGACAAAGTTTATGCCGAATGATATGAACTACCGGTGCACGAATATCTAGACATTCTTCAAGCTCACGACATTAGTGTTTTCTTCGGAAACGATCTTCTAAGATAAAATCTCCTTTTTAGAAATTTTTATACTACTTGAACATAGTGACAAGCATCACCTTTCAGCCCGTTCACTATGCTGACGTCGAATACTCTTCGCTTATTATCTAAGTTTCCAAATTTTGATTTGTGTGTCCAAAATAGACTCTTAAGAGTATTTTTACAATAAACTGATATTTTAATTGCTCGTGGTTCATTAATTTGTGTTGCCCGTTTCTCTCGTTAATTATCACAAAGTGTTTCCTTAGCTTTCATAGTTTTCCATCGCTTTCCAAGCTATTTACGGTCTCCATTTTGACTGGGCTCTGCTTGACTATGTTAGGTTTTGTGCACGTCATTACAAGAAATTTTAGACTAACTGCGTTAATTTTTATTCGTTCATATTTTTGCTATTATTATTATTCTGTAAACTATCCCTTACTTGATTGAAAGAATATATTATAAAACATTTTTCACAGTACATTTTGTGTATCGAACATAGACCAAAATAGTTTGGATGCTTCCCTAATTGTATATATTTCGGACCCTGTATTCTAAAATGAGGGACACAATGAATATTGATTTAACATTTATATATATAAGTATATATATACACATATATTAAAAATATTATCATTATACATAGAGCACGAAATTATTAAGAAGGTAAACCAGTAATTTTCAATATATGAAATGACTTCTTAAGCTTGAAAATCATAGCATAGGAAGGTCAGGCCAATGTGAATGTAAATCATTTAGTTAAAAAAATGAAGTTCTGGACAGATCAGCACAATCAATTCTATGAATAATATTTGAATAAAAATTAGATTTCTAAACATATACATACAAAAGCAAATAATTTATATAAAAAAGTGCGATGCACTGTTTGCATTGAGGTTGTCAGCATTTAATGACAAAGATGTGAAATTTCACTAAATATTAAATTATTATTATTATTAAGTTTGTGTAATTGTATATCAAATACATAAACTTATTATTTTTAACCAAAATATTTTGCTCGAATTATGTTTGAGATATTTAGTATTACTACTTTTTATCTTCTAACTTAGCAATTGACTAAAACATTTTATCTAATGGTTCGACACAAAACGCGATTGTTTTCTTTAGTATAACCGCATACATGTGATTGTAAAAAGTTCTCGATTACCTACTACTAGTTATGCTAAACATTCTGTTCAAACAAATCAATTTCAAACTTAAAATTTATCATGGCTGAATTGTTTATATAAATAAGATTCAAAAGTATGTCAATTAATTATATACTATTTATTAACAGCAATTCTAAAGGAAGAGGAAATATTGATATCATAAAATGATATCAATATTTGAACAAGCGCTTGTTACTTGCATCAAAAACAAAATCGTAAAATTACAAAGCACGGTTGATTAAATAAATAAAATCGTGCTAAACATCGTGACTCTTTGAAAATATTTGAAGTGATGCCAGAAAAATATCGATATGAAATTTAGTCAATTTTAGAGAATTTTAAGGTAAATGTCAACGGAAATACATTATAGGATGGTCTAAAATAAGTTATTACAAGATACATAGTTTGATATTATGATAAATATATGGATATAAATTTCGATATTGCTTTGTTTATATTACTTTAACGAGCAAGAATAATCAAGTTTTGTTCATATATTTAGAAAGTTTTACATCTTAAAAATATGCTCACGAAGATGTAAATGTAAATAATATTTATCAGGTTCATGGTAGCAAATATAAACAGTATAGTATAGAGGATAAAAAGATATTTAAAGCTTTACTAGAAATTACAAAAAAAGAATGTACTAATCATGTGCAGAAAAAGGTGGGCACGAGACTTCGAAATATTGAAGAGTATTCCAGGCATTGTAGCAAAATAGCTTGAAAACTAAGTAACAAGTTAATAGATGTTCTAACTACAAACTACGGACTAGTCATCAAACACTATCCAAACTTCGTTGATGTGGAAAATATATTTAATATATTATTATGTCATCTACAAAGGTAAGTTACATTTAATTTATTCATTGGGATCTGATTCCTGGTATAAATGTCGATGTGCCACACTTTGGACGAAGCGAAAAGTTCAAGAAACTATTTAATTCGTTGAATTAATGAAGACCTTTTTCCTAAAGACGTATTACAAAGATGTATGGAGGATACAATGTAAATAATAACCTAAGCTTTAATACCCTAATATGGAAATTTGCTCCAAAGCAATGGAAAGCATATTTTTTCGACTTTAAATACAATTGAAATTTTTGCGGTTCTTGAAACATCAGCATTCAACAAAATATATTCACTGCTACTAAAAATTTTGGAAATATTAGGAATAAAAATGAGTTCTGAAACAACGTTGTTTGGAAAAAAACATGTGCGATTGAAGATTGCCGAGCGCCTATCCTAAAAGATACTATATGAAGAGGTTAATAGTTAATATTTATATGAAAAATTTCGAAAAAAAATTTAAATGTAAAATCGTATTTTTAAAATTTACGGAACTGATTACTAAAAATTATTAATGATTTGAAATTACACTCGCTTATAAAATATAGGTTTTGTTAAGGTTTAAACTACTTTAATATATAAAATACGAAAAAGTTTTAATCGAAAATTCTCAAAATTTTTGAACAGTTGCTATTTTATTATTTTCATGAGTTAATAAATTTTTCTACTTCAACTGCTGATGCACGGTAAGATTTTCTTTTCGTGTTTTAATAAATGAATGATTCACTTCTGCAAGATAGAATTATGCGTTTTGGTGGTCACATTTTGCCTCCATATTATTGTTTCCCTTTCTCTTGAAATTATATAATAAAAGAATATATTTTTTTTTGTTTTGATGCTTCTACCTAAGAAGGCAGAATACCTCTGCTGCAAATAAAATGCAAAATTATATATTTTGATAGTGTACAAGATATGAAAGCATAATTACACCTAAATCGAAGGTTGGTATTGTAAAATAAAGCAATACAAATAAAAATATTATAGTTTTATTATTTCAGAATAATTAAAATATATTACATCCTTTCCGTAGTGTTCGAAATACATTTAGAAACATTAAAAATAAGCATTTTTCAAATGCATGTTTTTTTGTGAATCATTGGAGAGCAGCAAATGTTAGAATAAAAATAATGCATTGGCAGATGGCTGTGTTTTTAAATTTGTCACGCTATTAGCATTTTTGTTATTTTAATGAATTCAATAATTCTTATATCATATCTAAAGATAGAATGATTTAGTAGCACACTAATGTATGCTTAATAGAAATATGTATTTCCAAACATGTTTTATTGTTTTTAATAATAGATTCGTCAACGGAAGTGTTCTGAATATATAGTGTAAATTAATCAAAGAAAAATAGATCGCGTATGTTATACAATTATTTTTTATATTGAATTAGATAGGATATTATATACACTATTATCTAGCTATGAGACGTGGACGCTCATAGAAAAATAAATTAGATGCCTAAAATGGGTTAAAATAATAAAGAAAATATCAACGTTACTCACTAAAGAAACTAAGAAGCTTTGTTTAAAACAATTCAGGTGGTTGGGCTTAAGGACAAAGGTTAATGTTTTTAGAAAATACAGTCGTAGTGGTTGTTCACAAGAAAATATTGGTTTGGTTCGTGAAAGTGTTGCTGAAGATCCTGAAATGTCCATTAGAGGACGTTCACAACTTGGACTTAGTGGATCAACAACATGGCGTATCTTACACAAGGATTTAGCTCTGAAGGCATATAAGGTTCAAATAACACAGGAACTGATGCCATTAGATCATTTAAAACGTCGTTCATTTGTCAATTTCATCAATCAACAACCAGCTGATTTTTCTCAAAAAATAATGTTTTCCGATGAGGCACATTTTGAACTTGGTGGCTATGTTAATAAACAAAATTGCCATATCTGGGGTGAGGAAAATCCACGAATTATTCAAGAGAAACCTATCCATCCTAAACGAGCTACTGTTTGGTGTGCATTATGGTCAGGTGGTGTAATTGGACCTTACTTCTTTGAAAATGCTGTTGGTGAAGCTGTAACTGTCAATGGTGATCGTAATCGTCGGATGATAAACGAATTTTTGTGGCCTGAATTAATGAATATTGATCTAGAGAACATGTGATTTCAACAGGATGGCGCTACACCTCACTTTTCACACGAATCGATTGATTTATTGAGAGAAAAATTTCCTGGACGTGTAATCTCAAGAAACGGTGATGTTAATTGGCCACCAAGATCATGTGATTTGACACCGTTAGACTATTTTCTTTGGGGTTATGTGAAAAGTCAGCTTTATAAAAACAATCCACAATCAATTCCTGCTTTGAAAGATGAAATTATTCGTATCATTGGTGAGATAGAGCCTCAATTATGTCAAAATGTCATTAAAAATTTTAACAAAAGAGTGGACGTCTGTGGAGCTGCAAGAGGAGGCCATTTGGCAAATATTATTTTTCGCATATAAATGTCAAAACTGATACTTCAATTACCAATAAAAAGTGTTTGAAAGTGAATGCAAATTATTTGTTTCATTTATTCTTTAAAAAAACGCGAAATTTGAAACACCCTTTACTATTGACAACAGCATGCGGACGTTTACTTCCTTAATTCCGTATTATTATTATGTAAGTATTATAAACAGTACTTCCTTGTACTAGGGCCAGAGAGAATGGCATTTACCATAGAACAATATACTTTCATTGTTATGGCGTATTTTCGTAGTAACATAATGAATTTTGTTACGAACAATATATCGTTATGTTCCTAGCGTTTAATATATTTAAGCAGCATCAACGAGGTGTTGAACATTTTCTTGATTCTGGAAAGAAAGTCTTCAGGTAGACCTGAAACTGTAACTCCAGTAGTTAATATATACGGCAACTAATATTACAAAGCCCAAACAAATCTCTTAGAAGACTATCTTAGCAAACAGTATACAAGTACATTTTCATTCCTACAAAATGAGTGTGGTTCAGCAGTTTCTTTCACAATATATTAATATATGGCAATATTATCAATGGTTTCTTAATACCATTAACGACTTGATCACCGAAGGCAGTGTACATTTTGGTTCTCAACGGTACGGATCGCGTACGGACTTTGTTTTCGTACGGGTATTTTTCGCCGTAGATTTCCAGGTACGACACTGTTTAATTATCTGCTGATGATGACGACTTAGTTATCGAAATACGTATACAGAATACGAAAATTAATGTGGCAAGGGGTTATATATCAACCTTCAGTGATCAAGTTAATCAACCACAGGCTCCATCAAAATTACCAACCACCATTAACAACATTGACGATGCATTGAATAAGACCTCAGATGAAACTTGGTTTCCCTTATCTGATTATGTCTCGCAAGCTAATCGAATTTGGTCGACAGAAAATCCACATATTTTCGTTAAAACTAGTGTACATTTTATTAGGATAGGTGTGAGGCCTCCAATTTTTTAATGAAATAATTATTGCTGTGAGGTACGGTGAATTAATCTTGAATGAATTAAATGGGGAGAAATTAATACTTTTAGCAGCAGGCATATCGCAATATTTAGAAAACTTCTTCCACATTTAAAAATTTTATAAATAGTGGAATATGTCTCTCTTTCTAGGTCACATGACGTAACTGTTGGATTTTTGATTTTTATTTATTTGGAATCTTAAAAAATAAAATTTATAGTAATTGATCATAACATTGAAGAACTACAGGCAGCAATGCGGACTGAAATTAAGAATATTAGTCCTGAAACTCTACGGAATGTTTTTGAAAATTTTAGTACATACTTGTTTGGAAAATGACGAACATCACTTCGCATACAATTTATAGTTAAGTATTTAAGAAAAAATATGTACATACGAGGTCTGATCAAAAAATAACCGTTATTTTCAAATTTCGTGAGTTACGTATGTTCGATTTTCGCATTTTTTTTTGTTATGTTGGTACACATGTCTGTTATATATGTTGGCAATATCAGCCATTTTGGATTGTCAGTTTGTTTTTGACAAATAAAAAGGTTAGTCGTGTTTTGGTGTGCTCCTCGATTTTTTACTATTCGAAAAAAAGGATCAAAGAATATGTATTAAATTTTGCGTTAAAAACGGAATAAAGTGCTCCAAGGCACTTGAAATGTTGACTGTGGCATTCGGCGAGTCCACTTTGTCTCAAAAAGTGTTTATAAGTGGTACAAGCGCTTTACAGAAGGCCGAGAAAATGCACGCCAAGTTCGATCAAATGTGAAGGTTTTACTCACTATTTTCTTCGATTATAATGGCGTGGTGCATCATGAGTTCTTGCCAACAGGTCGTACGGTTAATAAGGAATACTACAAGGAAGTTATGCAACGTTTGCGTGAAGCAATACGGCTCAAACGATCGGAATTGTGGAAAAAACAGTCGCTATGATAACGCACCAGCTCATACATCGATGCTTGTGCGTGAGTTTCTGGCCAAAAACACAACCGTTATCATGCCTCAACCACCGTATTCACCGGACTTGGGGCCGCTGACTTTTTCTTCTTCCCAAAACACAAGACATCGATGAAAAGAAAGCGTTTTGCTACGATTGAGGAGATAAAAGAAAAATC
This sequence comes from Dermolepida albohirtum, assembly GCA_031893035.1. NCBI lineage: Eukaryota > Metazoa > Arthropoda > Insecta > Coleoptera > Scarabaeidae > Dermolepida > Dermolepida albohirtum. The sequence continues at coordinate 63,274 of JAVIWB010005936.1, read as the reverse complement.
GAAACAGGAGCTGTTGGCGATACCAAAAAGCGCGTTTCAGAAGTGTTTTGAGGATTGGAAAAAACGCTGGCATAAGTGTATTATATCTTAGGGGGATTACTTTGAAGGGGACAAGATAGTTATTGATGAATAAATAAATACTTTTTGAAAAAATTGAAAATAACGATTATTTTTTGATCAGACCTCGTACATACTTGGTAAAACTTCTATTTAAATTTATCAAGGTTATTTACCCTAAATATTAAACATTATACTAAATATAAATAAAATCATTTGTAAGTAGTAAATAAATTTAATACAAAGATCAATTAATTTTTCAATAATACAATACAATCAATGACACCTATAAGCAACGCCATTGACATACTCTAAGTCATCTACTTGGAATATTGAAATAATTTTAATACCAATTTTCAGGTGTACCAACAATTATGCCATTCTATGATCGCACTGTATTATTTTTCAATATTCAAATATATGGTGGGAGTATATTAAAACATCACCAATAATCTAATTTAAATTTACTAATTACAAATATTAGGCTTATTTTTACTATTTGCCGTTGTAACATTTCATGTACTTTAGTTTATAAACTATTTTATAATTAATATATTATATTATATATTATATCATTAATATATTATAAACACATAATCTCTTATAATCTTAATGTAAGTAAACACAAAAGTGTTTATACCTTTTAATATTACACAATGGTAATTACATATATATATACATACACAAATATTTATATTTGTATATATGTATATATATCAATTCAAAATATAAATTGTTAAAATTTAGTTAAGAAAATAGATCAGGAAATGTGTATGTAGTATATTATTGACTTCTTTAACTTGTTTTGCAACTGGAAGTGCTACAATTTCTTTTTTCTTTTACTCAATAGAATGAAGCACTGTGTGCTATTTCACAATCTCTTTCACAGTGTTTCTTTGACATTGAGGGCCTCCTTTAAAAGGTTACATGTAGTAGAAAGCTGGTAATAGTCTACCCACAATTGCGAAACAGTCATATAAAAGTAGGTATTTTGAACGTCTAGAAATGTATATCGTGAAATTCTAAGGTTACTCGATTTATTAGTACGCCTACGTTTTCATATATGACGCGGAATATAAAATCATATGAAGGTTTCCCCATTTTCCTTTATATAAAAAAACTAAAAACCCCATAATGGTTTATTTAATTTCTACGTATGGTTAATAAATTTTGTTCGGTATACAAGTCTCTCGAAGTTTAAAAATAAACTTAATTATATTTCTTTATACGATTTTTCGAAACATAATTTTCAATTTAAAATTTTCGCAGTATTAAAAACATCCTTAAGCATGACGATACATTTTTCGTTACAGTATAAAATTTTTAATTATGTGATCTGCCTGTATAATTTTGATAAAAAAACATTTTTATTAGAAATTGATTGATTCAGACATTACACGAATTTCTTTGTTATTATATGGGTACTAAATGATAAATATTATTGTTATATGGAACATAAAATATACAGAGTGATTTTAAATGATTGAGGATGCTTTGAATTTGGCGCCAGAATTTTTAGTGTATTTTACATTTCGAATGTGGCTGTTTGAGATAGTGTAATGTCAAATTAATTTAAAACTTGTACCCATTGTCGTCTCGTCTGTTTCTGTATTATTGTGTTCTTATAGTGCTTATTTTTCGTGTTTTATTTCTTTTTTTCTATCTCTACATTAACTTTCTATAATAAACAGTTTTTTTTAAATCTACTGTGCAAGAATTTACCTTGTTTAGGTATGTTATACAAAAATTTATTTTATACAACATAAACCTGTTTTATTTTTGAAGAATAACATGTTTACTGAAGAGCAAAATGCCTTTATTTTAAAGGCTCATTATCGAAGTGGTACTCGCCAGGAAGACGGGTCATGGACTTACTCCTTGCAATCTTGTTTACAACAATTTCATGAAGAGTATCCCAATGAAATTGTTACGTACAAAGTTTTCGCTCAACACAGGGATAGAATTGTGACTAGGTATGAAAACAAAAATTGCATATGTAAAGGCAAGTCCTCTGGTCGACCAACAGTGCTAACCGAAGGTGTTGTTGAAGATATCAGAAACAGAATACAAGTGAGCCCAAACAAGTCAATTCGAAAATTGGCAGCTCAGACAGGTATGCTATATTTATTTTAAAGCTTGCTTTTTATTTACATGTTATGTATGTATGTTTTAGATTTATCATACAGTTCAGCTCGAAAAGCTTTAATAAAAAATTTGCATATGCATCCATATCGTGTAACTGTTACGCAGCAACTGTACGGTACAGATTTTGACAGAAGGATTCAGTACTGTCATTGGTTTAATGAGCACCTGAATGATGATGAAATATTGAATTTAACATTTATGTCTGACGAGGCCTGGTTTCATCTATCGGGCTATATTAACAGCCAAAATTATAGGACTTGGGCAACAGACAATCCTCATAATTTTATAGAAACTGGCTTGCATCCGCTAAAAGTGGGAGTATTCCTTGCCATGTCTAGACGTAGAATAATAGGTCCTATTTTTTTTTTATGATACACTAACTGCAGAACGGTATCAACAGCAGTTACTAGAACCCTTAATAAATGAACTTCATGAAGATGAATTACAAAGAGGTTATTTCCAACAAGATGGAGCCCCACCACATGTTGCCGCTAATACCTTGCAATATTTGCAGGAATTTTTTGATAACAGACTAATAAGTAGAGATAGGTGGCCTCCTCGATCTCCTGATTTAACCCCACTAGACTTTTATTTGTTTGGACACTTGAAAAACAAAGTATATCAAAATCGATTCCACACCGTAGAAGAGTTAAAAGAAGCAATTGTTCACGAAGTGAATCAAATCGATCAATCTCATTTAGTAAATGTGTTCGACAGTGTAAAGAATAGAGTTAATTTATGTTTGATAAGCAACGGTGGACATTTTGAGCATTTATTATAAAAGCTAAATGTAATTTTTAGTGTACAATTTTTTTGTATAATATGATGTTACTATACAAGATGAAATGTTTTAAATGACAATTATTTAAAATAAATTATAGATTACAACTGAAATAAAAAGATGCCATATTTATTTGTTTTTATAAAATATGTAACATATTTCAAATATAATACATCGCATAACCAAATTCATTTTTAGTATATCTTACATTTAACTTTGGAGAATATTTTTTTAGATTCCTGTTTCATAGTTACAACGGCGTTTTTAAAACGTGTAATTCTCAAAATCAAGGTCTTAGTTAAAAATAGTCTTGTTAATAAAGCATTATTTTCAAAATGTCAAAACTCCCTTTGCAAACGCCACTGATAATACGCAACTGTTATGCCTCTATGGCCAACATAACAAAAAATTTTCGAAGCGGGAATTTTAAACCATCCTCAATCATTTAAAATCACTCTGTAGTTGGAAAATATTTCTAGATGCTTACTCACAAGAAAGGAATTAGTCTTAAAAATAAATGAGAAACTATAATTATGGAGCAAATAATGAACATTTAATACAAAAACAAACTTCTATATGTTTATTTTTTCAAATTTATGTCATTGGTATTTTTAATAAAGTTTATTTTAATTTCTAACATACGTTTAATTCTGTATGTCTAGGAGGTTATTATAATTATTATTATACAATGTTTACAATTTAAATGAAACATCTGTAAATTTCAGAAACTCAAAATTAAAGGGAATTTGATCAATAAGTATTCTTGAGCATGCAGGTAATGTACTTCTCAAACATTTATATTTCGGCATTTATTACTATGTTGAGTTTTCCCTAGAAGTAATTAATGTGCTAATACCGTTTGTTAATTTGTCCCTTAAATCTAAGTGTTTATTATCTAATAGCATATATCCTTCATTTATATGGATGTATTACTTCTTTCCTAGAACTATACAGTCATATTTTATATTTGTATTTATGATTATCATTTCTAAGAATCTGACCAGTCTTAGCACTAAACGATCGAGTTTATCCACTAGGAAGGTTGCAGACAAATAGTGAGTTCTTCGTTACATCCCTAAAGAACAATAACAATTGTTCAGTAACTTTGCTTTATAATATTTTCGTACATTTTTTGTATTAAATAAACTTTATTTGTACGAGTCTTTCCAAAGACATAGCCTATGTTTTGAAAAGATGTGTCAAATAAGCGCACCAAAAAATAAACTTTTTAGATTGGAAAAAGGATTAAAAAACTTTTTCAAAATTATTTATTGCATCAATTTATAAACATTATAAAAAAAGTGATTATAAATTCAACAATGATTAGAGTACAGGGTTTTTCATTAAGCGAAGGCATAAAATTGAGGCTTAGAAATTTAAGACCATTTTTAGTTCGGTATGAAGTAGTCAATACTCCATTATTGGTGGCATGCAAAATCATTCAAATCTCCTCCACGGAAGCATCGACAGAAATGATTCCGTTGAACCCAATTTTCCACAGCTTTTTCATATAAATTGTGTCACGTTCAACGTTGGTCTATAAATTGTGTAATATTGTTGGTTTGTTGACGAAAACCAACGACTTAACATAATCTCACAGAAAAAAGTCTGAGTGTGTTAAAACGCATAAGCGTTGTAGGCAGTGTGATAAGTGGTATTGTCTTGTTGAAACCAATGTCGTCTAAGTCGAAAGCATCCAATTCAGGCCGACAAATTCAATTAATATTAAGCGACAGCGAGTTCCAGTCACAACACGGGGTTAGCAGCTTCATTGAAAAAATTATTAACGACTCCTCAGGCATGATGTGCACAATAGACAGTTCATGTATTACTTCTAGCTAATTGTCATACTAGATATGATAGTTTTGTTTATTCATAAAACCGTTAAGCAAGAAAATTATCTTCTAAGGAAATTTAGAATCATTTTCAAGTTTTTCTAATGCCTAATTACTGAGTTGCGATGCAACAACTGGTTGTTTGATATTCGGTCTTTAGTTAAAACATTCTTGTAAACATGTAGAAAAAGATCTTTTCGTAAAATTCACCACGAATTTGTGTCTGAGACATCAAATGGCAGCGACTGATGAGGAATTAACACACTTGGATCTTCACGAACACTGACATAGAGCTGTAATATTCTCTTCGTTAATTGCACTTTCTTGTCTCACTGACACGGGGACGTTATAAAGTGAATGTGTTGATTCAAATTTTTTCACAAGACGATCAATTGTTCTTCAACTTGGACGTTGTAACGATCGAAAATATAAGTTAAGAGCAACTTAATGTGCATTTTGATAAAATATCTGAATAATTTGAAAATGATAAAGCGTGTATCGTTCCTTGCTGAAATGGTAGGTACGGCCAAGCACAAATGCTAAAAAAGAAACTCAACAGAGTTGTCACTTGAAAGAAATCTCAATTTACAAATGTGGCGTCCTTTATGAAAAATCCTTTAAATACATGATATTTACGCGATAATGCTTTACCATCCCCATTTCCAAATATCATAACATAGGCCTATATAGAAAATTTTACAGACCAAAATTTATAATCGACGTAACATTAAACGAATTTAATCTTCTTTTCATTATTATTCATAAATCTTAATATTAATAATGTGCAGGAGATGAATACGAACATTTTTTTTGTAATCTTATAATTATTTGGAAAACTTGCAGAAATTGTAGATATAAAGTACATATCTCTCCCTGCATCAGAACTTTATTACAGATAAAAATACAGTGAATATTAACTAGTAGGTATAACACTAGTAATACTGTACTTTAGTTATGTTGGTTATATTGTTATAGTGTGTGGGGGTACAGTATGTCAAAAATTAGGAGCAACATTTTGTGATTTGATGTATTACTAAAACACTACATTTATTTGCAAAATACATTTTCAATGGATACTTTAAAAAACAAATGAAAAAGTTTTATATTTAAGAAATGTGTCAAGGTTTATTTGTAATATGAATAGATCCGCACTTATTTCTTTGGCTCTAGAAGTTTGAGGATTGGGAAATTTTTAAATTAATGTCTATTGAATATACAGTTTTGCGATACGAACAAATTTAAATAGTGATATATGTTTGGAATATATAAAAAAACCTCAATTTCTTTTTCATCTTCTCTTTCTAATATTATTTCTCCTAGTGAGTAGATTTTTTAAATTTATCGTTCATTCTTCTATCGTAACATCGCCTTTTGAGACTGAAATGTAATTAAAATACGTTAACTTTATCAAGACTTAACATTTTCAGCTGATGATGATGAGGATTTAGAAAACATCTTTCAGTTAAGTTGCTTTACCTGTTTTCTGGTGTTTCTCATTGTATTAGTGCTGAATATCTCCTGTTGTATTTCTGTGTTAGTATTTTTTCATTTTCATGCCTAATAGCGTTAACGACTGTAAGTTGAAGTAGTTTCCAGACTTCTACAGCAATTGGACAACAATCATTCACGCACCAAATATGATTTGTTTTGAAATTTTAGTAAAACAAACTTGTTTTCTATTCCTATTTTCCTAAAACTCTTTCAAATTGTGTTGGAAGGTATTCAAACAACCACTACCATCCCTTCAATGAGGTGTAAGTTTCCAATTCCACATGCAAACATGTTTTCTCAAAAATGTACGAATTATCACAATGTTTGACCATTGTCTTGTTTTAATTCTTTACCAACTATTTTCCAAGCCAGTATCCTCGCCACCTATGCTAAATAAATTAAATTTATTTTTATAAAAAATATCACACATCACCATACTTCCTATTCACTTAGTAGCTTCGTTAGGGCTTCTCCTGCTATCTATTAATTAAAACAGTGTCTTCTAAAAGTTCTTAGTATTGCTTTCGAAGAAATATATATTTTAGAATTTTATTCAAATGTAACAACCTACTTAGTAGCACTTATTATCTGATCTATTCGTAAGTCTTATAAGCCGATATCACAATATTCAAAATTTTGTGCCAATTATTTTTCACATAATTATATATATTTTATAATATAGATTAGATTTTCATTACGATGTAAAGAAACATTTCTCATAGTCCTTTTGTTGTTAACATGTGCTATCATTATTTCGCGTAATCTAGCAAATGTACTCTTACTAGTCTGCCTCGTTTTTCGTACTGTATGTATCATTTAGCAAAGTGGGATATTGACTGACACAATCTGTCGCAGAGAAAACAGAACTTTTTAAAAATAGTAATTTTTAGAGGCGCTATCTATTAAAAAAAATATGCATCGGTAAGGTAGATTTTTCACCAATGTTATGCCAAAATATCATGACATTTGCATCATTGGAAGCAGAGAAATTGCCCATAAAGTAACATTGTGTATTTGGCGTTGGTGGAAAAAATTAATTTTGAACAAAGAGCAAATATAAGTTCTGTTTTAAAATCGGTAAATCGTTAACTGAAATGTTTAATTATGAATGATTTATATGATTTAAAGACGGTCGTACGTACATAAATGACGACGAACATCCTGGTGCAAAATAATCTGTGGTTACTGAAAGTAACATCGAACTTGTGCGTGAATTTATCAGAAATGAGGCGAAACCCTCATTGCGAAAGGTGGGAATGGAATTAAATATTTTCAAAGATTCAATTCATCGCATTTTGACAGAGTATTTTGGACTGAGAAAGATTTTTGCAAGGTTTATATCACACAAAGTAATTAAATTCAACATTATAGACTTTATTAAGCACTCAAAAAAGGACAAAAACTTCAGGTATTCTAATGTAACTGGCGATGAGACGGGGTGTTTTTAATATGATGCAGAGACCAAGTGTCAAAGCTCTGAATGGAAGCATCCAAGCGAAGAAAGACCGAAAATAAACCGTTTGGAGAAGGCAAAAGTGAAGATAATATTGATTTGTTTTTATGATTCGAAGGGCGTAATGCACGAAGAGTATGTATCAACTAGTCAGACAGTCAGTGCTGTATATTATCTTGGTGTTGTGAAGTGTTTTTTGGCGCGTATTCATCGTGTGCGCCCTCAATATCGTGAAAATTGTAGTTGGCGTTTGTTACATGATAATGCACCATTTCATGGCTCGACGCTTATCACTGACTTTCTAACTACAAATGGCATTTTAACCATCAACCATTCACCGTATTCACTGGATTTGGCCCCCTGTGATTTCTATCTATTCTCCTAACTACATTTGCCGATGAAAGGACAACGTTATGCCAACGTCGAAGCCATTAGAAGGACATCTTTAAAGATGGACTTAAAAATTCATTCAAAATGTTAACTGACCGTGCGAAACGTTGTATTGAAGCCGAAGGCGACTACTTTGAATAAAACAAATGAATTTTACCAACCCTTCTGTTTTTATTTTAAAAAAGTTCAGTTTTCTCTGCAACAGACTGTGTGGATATACAGTAGCGAGCATAAAAAATGCAACGCTTATTAACATAGTGTGAGGGTGATTCTTTAAAAAAATTACTAATCAATTTATATTTTTGTATGATTTTTAGTTCGCTACAGTTGTGATAGACTAGGTGGAGTTGCTATGTCTTCATAAGTTTAATTAATACTTTTTTTTTAATTTAATGGGAAAGTTACGTATTCTTTGTGAGCAAAAAAAATGCAACTGTTTATAGTTTAACATATTTATTTAAATTCAAACACATTTTCTTGGTAAATTTAACTTAAATCTAATATTTAGTAGCCTAGCCATTATTTTTTATCACTGCCTTTAATCTGGAAGGTATAGAATCGACTAGTGCTATTATAGTATTTAAGAGCATTTTACCTCACTCTTCTTTTAAAAGTGATTCCAATTCTTTTATATTGGATGGATTTTTCTTCTTTACTTCCCGATCTACAAGCTCCCATAGATTTTCTATGGGGTTTAGATCGGGAGATTGTGATGGCCAGTCCAAAACTTGCACATCATTATCCGTTAAGAAGTTTCGAACTAAGCTTGGGATTGTTATCGTGCTGAAATATGTTGCCAGGCGCCATTCTTTCACGAAGGTGGGGTACCATGTGCTGTGCAAGTATATCACAGTATTTATTTGCGTTCATTGTCCCTTCAATTTTGATTAACGGACCGACTCCATTACGGGAGAACGCACCTAGAAAGAGCTATCATATGTTCAGTGCTTTAATTTTAAATATCTTGCTTCTTACCCCACACCATTATTGATCCCCCGCCATATTTGACTGTTGGTAGCTGAAATTTAGGACGATATCTTTGATTGGGTGGTCTACGAATGTAATTTATTCCATCCGAGCCGAATAAATTAAATTTACTTTCATCGCTCCACAAGATCTTAGACCACTGCTCACTTGTCCAATGCTGATACCGTTTAGCAAAGTCAAGGCGTTTCTTTTTGTTGACTCTACTTATCATGAGCTTTTTTGCTGGTCGTCTAGCATGCAAATTGGCTTCGCAGAGCCTTCGACGTGCAGTATGTACCCCAATAGAGACACCCATTTGCTCATTAACGAAACTGGCAACGTCTACTGCCGTCTTTTGTGGATCGTTTTTTACTAATTTTAACATTCGACGATCTTGGCGAGCTGTAGTTTTGCGAGGGCAACCACTGCCTGATTTTCTTTCAACACTTCTTTTCGCGCTAAAACGAGAAGCTACACGACTTATTGTAGATTTGTTAACTTCAAAAAGAAGTCCAATTTCTCGCGTGCTTTTCCCTTCGTCTAATAATTTAATAATGGTTTTTTTTTGCTATGTGTTGATAGCTGTTTCTATTACAAAGTAAACATGGACAAAATAAATATAGCAATTTTTATTTAAAAAGCGAACTTAACTTATTTTAACGGTTGCTTCTTTGCGTTGCATTTTTTTTTGCTCGCTGAAATTATTTGCTTCTGACCTTAAAGATGGAATTTAAAACTTTGTGTAAGAACAATTTAAACAGAATGTTTTAGAATTGCTTACTCACAAACAAAAGAATATACTACCCAGTTTTAGTTACCGTTATTTTGAAAGAGATTCGTTGTAAGGTTGTGTATTACAGAGTTGCATTTTTTATGCTAGCTACTGTATATACATACAAATATATGTGTTCTTACACAATAAACGGAATATACTATTAAGAAATTACTATATTTTTATAATTTGTACGAATACCTGTGCAGCATATATATTATATAGTGTAAATATATTTAAAATGATATTTTTTTTCTAAAACATATTCTACTTTACATGTCATGTTCAAAAACTTTCTATTGGTTAAAATTTTTGAGCGCAAAATATATGAGAAACGAATTTGTGCAAGCAACTATATACATACCATACATGCATAGGTTTCAACGATTCGTGTAATTTTCATAGTTTTATATGAGAACATAGAAATACTACAAAATACAAGTTATAGAAATGTACCTCATCATTAATTAAGTAAAATGATTGTGATGCATCGTTAAACAATGTTGATTTGTACACCGTGTATAGTTAGTTCTTTGTAAATATGATTCGATGGCGATAGTGAATACTTTTACTCTAGTAAATACATACTTTTATATTGATATATGCATGTATGTGTATGCTAGATAAGATATTTTTTTATAATCAAAATAAATAGACGTCATTAGAACGCCTGTGTTATGACAAAAAAAAAAGTCGACAATATGAAATTATTTTTCCCTGGAGCTAACATGAATATATTAGTTCCATTATCAAATCAATTTGATTTGATTCATGATCAAATTCTTATTTAAGAAAGATAATTGATTGAAAAATATACTAAGAATATTTCATTCCTTTATAAAATTTACTTTTTACGTCTAAACAATAATCTATGGAATTTATATCACTAAGAACGAATTTTTAATATCTCTGATTAATTAAATTGTAATAAAACCCATGATTGAAAATTATTGGAAATACGGGTGATACGAAATTAATAATTTCAGGCATTATACAAATTCATAGTGCAATTTACAAATTGAAGATGATATGTAATCTGTTAGCTTCACTTCTAAGAAGCAGCTCCAGGTAGTAGGTTTTCAAATAAACATCTCTTGAAATGTGCACAGTCGATTTATTTTAGATGTAATTGTTGCAAATGTTTATGAATTAATGATTTCGAAAATTTACCAACTCGAACACCTAGTGTGTTCCAGAAATGTTTTCTTCTAGTTGACCACTATAAGCATAAACATACTTTCTAACATTACGTACACATGACTCAGTTTGTTTTGATAAAATCCTCAATAATCAAATAGAACTTAACAGACGGTATCATATTTCTTTCTAAATGCATACTCTGTCTAATGGTTTCAAGATAATTCTATTTTGTAAATGAGTTCTTAACTAAATATTTTTATATAACATTTGTTATTCTAGTTATAAGTCATGATGAGGAATATCATATGTTCAGACATACGTATATCTTTATTCAATTATGACACAAAAAATAAAGGCTATTCTTGTTTTAAGCCAAGATATATGTTAACTGTCTTAATATGTTAGGTATATAATTATTATAAAAACTTGCCTATTTTATTGTTAATACAAGGCCACTTAATGTTGTCTATTAATATTTGATAATAACGGTGTTTTTTTAAGAGCTTGAGAATTTTAAATAATACAAGACAGAAATATTGTTAGAATGAAATTTTTTTTATTATAATCTGGTAGAAAATTTCATGGCAATTATTTTTTAAATATGATTTCCGGCATAAGTCCGTCGCGGCCACGAGTTACATGCTCCATTCGATCAGTCCAATTTTTGACTACTTTTTGCAATAAATCTGGCCGTATGGCTTGAATATTGGTTTCAAGAGTTGCTGGTTTGTCGGCGTAAACCAATGACTTAACATAGCCCCATAAAAAGTAATCCAGAGGCGTTAAATCGCACGAACGAGGGAGCGAGGGAACAGGACCACTTCTGGAAATAAAGTTGTCACCAAATTGATTTTGCAATAAATCGATTGTTAAGCGCGTTGTATGGCAAGTTGCGCCGTCTCGTTGGAATCAAATGTCGTCGATGTTTAGCTGATTAATTTTTGGAAACAAAAATTCAGTTAGCATGGCTCGATAGCGCTCGCCATTCATCGAAACGGCAGCTCCTTCCTCATTTCGAAAGAAATAAGGACCAATGATGTGTAAACCACACCAAACAGTCAATTTTAATGGATGTAATGGTGATTCGTTAACGGCTTGAGGATCGTCTTCGCTCCAAATACGGAAATTTTGCTTATTGACGTAGCCATTTAACCAGAAATGAGCTTCATCACTAAACACAATTCTTTGATAAAAATGCTCATCTTCGGCCAGTTTCAAATGAGCCCAATCAGCAAAAATGCGACGCAAACGATGGTAGTTTGGCTTCAATTTTTGCATGAGCCGTATTTTCTGGCACGTAAGCCAAGATCCTTACGTAAAATTTTCCACGTAGTCGAAAGACAAAGGCAGGCCAACAAGTTGAGAACGACGACGAATCGACATTTCGCGCTACAGTAGCAATATTCTCTTCGGTACGCACATTTCTCTGTCTTGATGGTTTTGAATCGAGAAGAGTAAAATTAATGCGAAAACGATCAGTAACTGCACGAATTGCTTGCTCACTAGGCTGACTATGTTGACCGTAAAATGGACGAAGTGCTCTATGAACTTCGCGAAAAGATTTATTTTTTTCAAAGTAAATTTTCACAATTTGCAAGCGTTATTCTGGAGTTAAACGATTCATGATGACTTGCCAAACCTTACTGAACAGAAATGTCAACACAGTTTGACATTATCAGCTGTCAAACCATAGTTATCAATATCGATAGTTCTTATGCAACTTAAAAAACACCCATTATAAAGAATAAAAACAGACAATGAACATAAATCTTGGTTATTTGTTGCCATTACATAAGTAATTGGTGAAATTCATGTTTTGTGAGATATTTATTTTATAAAAATAACCATATACGAGAATAATTTAGCGGGAAGTGAGACTTGACTATGAGCACCATCTTTAAGAAAAGCAGCGTTACAGATGATAGGTGAAATTTGGTTAATTTCTCATATTTGATTTGAAAGTTATATTAATATGATTGAGGTATTTAAATGGAAAAATCCTGAAATGTGCTTCCACTATTTATTCTTTAAAGGACTAAATACATTTCAAATTTTAATTGATAAGCAGCAAATTTCGATAATGCTCCTATGAAAGCCACAATTTTTCGTTTGGAACAAAATCATTAAAAACTGCAACGAAGAATTGACCATCAGGCAAATAGCTAGTATCGTGAGCATATCGATTGATTGGGTATATCATATTTTACATGTACAGTTTCTACCTATTACAGCAAAGTGGGTGCCACGAATATTAAATTGTGATAAAAACCGTGAAAGAATGGGAATGTCGATAATCTCAAACTATTTAACACGAATAAGCTGATCTAAGATTTATTTAAGTTGATGAAATCTAGCTTCACTACTGGGTTCTTGAATTGAAACAGCAATCTCAACAGTGGACATATGGTAGCCTTCCTCAAAGGGGTGTCATTAGCGTGTAAACGAATGATAATTCTTTGGGATTTGAAAGAGATACTTTTCATAGATTAAATTATAAAGAGCTAAATGTTTGACGTAGCTTATAATACAGTTCCATCGAACGAATTGAGACTAACAATTTCTGAAAAACGACCTGGCGAAGTTTGTAAAAAAAAGTTCTCTTTCGCCACGATAACGCTTCTTATACCATTTAAGCTCAAAAAAATTATATCTACTGAGATTTCAGGTTGCATCTCACTCACTCAATTTGCTAAATTTAACCCCAACAGACTCACATTTATTCTTCAAATTAAAATATTTTCCTTTCTGGAAAGAAGTTTCGGTCGAATGAAAAATTTATTGCAACAACGAAGTGGTTGTATGAGTGTCTTCAGAAAGATCATTTACAGAATGTTATAATGGCGGTTTAGCATCATGGCATGCGTTAAAGTTGAATGGAAATATTCCGTATTTTACATATTCTTATAGATCAATCATTTAACACGAAGCTGTAAAAATTGTTGATTGGAATATTATTACAATTTTTTGTATCAAATTATTATTTTAGGTAAATCTGATTTTCTTATTAGACTATCAATTACTTAAATGTCCACTACTTCAATGTATAAAAATATAGTACATAGCCCATATATAGACAGTAACCAGACTTTATATTAATAATTAAAAAAATATATTTGTCAATTAGTAAACAAGTATATATTTTGAATTCTGGAGTTGAACAAATATAAAACTGGGTCTAGGTCTCGTATTTTTTCCAGTACGTACAAAGTAATAAAAAGCCTTGTAAAAAAGGTCACGGTGAACTGTCTTATATTCGATTTTTTTACAATGCGTTTTATTACAGTACGCCAGTAATAGTTAAAACGCTGTTAGTAAACAAGGATTAATTCGCGCAATAGTTGATACGTAGAATGAAGCTTCAGCAAAATAAGGAACGATAAATTTAGGAAGCGCTAGCATCTGAAAATGTATTTTTAATACATTTATAAAATTGTTTGTCATACTCATACGATAATTTCAATGTAACCCCTACCTAAAGTAGTATCTTTCTATTTTTGTGATCTTTTTTTAATAAGTATTTACGTGGTTGATTGCTTCATATATATATATATATATATATATATATATATATATATATATATGTATATATATATATATATATATATAACGGGTGGGCCATTTAAAAGTTAAAATTTAAAAATGCAATAAAACGAAAACAGTTTGAAATTTTGCCAAATTTATTTTTTTGTTGTGAAGTACAATTGTTCCGGTTAGAGATGGAATATTATTTCATTCATATGGCTGCCGTGGCTGGCCTCACAGTACCCCATTCGATCGGACCAATTTTCGAGCACTTTTTCGAGTGTATGGGGTCGTATCTCGGCAATGCCATCACGAATGTTGGCCTTCAAATACTCAATTGGCTCTGGTTTGTCGGCATAACACTTGTCTTTAACGGCGCCCCACAGAAAATATTCCAACGGTGTCAAATCGCAGCTTCTTGGCGGCTAATTGCCATCACCATGCCGGCAAATTAAACGGCCATCTAACGTTTGACGCAATAAATCGATTGTGGCATGAGATGTGTGGCAAGTTGCATCATCCTGTTGAAACCAAACATCGTTCACATCAATATCATGAAGAGCGGGCACAAAAAAATCGGTTATCATAGTGGGATAGGTGTCTCCATTGACCGTAATGGTTGCGCTGTCCTCATTTTCAAAGAAATATGGGCCAATGATGCCTCCGTTCCACAAGTCGCACCAAACAGTCACTCGTAATGGGTGCAATGGGGTTTTTTGAGCCCCAAATACGGCAATTTTGCTTGTTAAAGTACCCACCACGATGAAAATGAGCTTCACCTGAAAAGATGATTTTTTTGGCAAAATCGACATCATCGTGCAGTTTCTCGTTGGCCCATCTAGAGAAGCGAAAACGAAGCGGATGGTCATGCAGCTTCAACTCTTGAACCAATTGAACTTTGTAAAGCGTCATACCGAGATCTTTTCGCAAAATTCACACTCTCAGCTATAGCGTCGATATTTTCGGGTGTACGCACTGTACGAGCACGCTCACGTCTTGGCGCATCAACAATGAAATTAGTTTCACGAACTTTAGCAATAAACTTGCGTATACCGGGCACTGTTGGTCCTTCTCTGCGACCAAATTTTGTACGACATTTTCGTGCAATTTTCGACCAATTGTCTTTGTTTTGGAAATAAATTTCCAATAAATCCCAACGTTGCTCAAGCGTAAATCGATTCATTACGTTCAGTGGAGATAATATACTGAATTTTGTGATAGAATAGAATGACATAAGTATTGCCAGATTCGAAATAACCGGTGGTTCAAATTTAAACCGATAGATGGCCTACCCGTTTTATATATATATATATATATATATATATATATATATATAATGAAACTGAGAAAAAAGAATTACAAATGACGCATCTAGTCAATGATAAAACGGGACTTTTTTGGTAGTATATGTTAAGCAAGAAGTTTATACTAAAAAGTGGAAAAAATTGAATTCGAAAACCTTTAAAGATCGATTAATCGATTAATTCTTTTTTTTTAGGGTTAGCCGATATTTGCGGCAATTATTACACATCTACTGCAAGTTGTGGATTAAGTGGCCATTGTACTAATCAGAAAAAATATTTAAAATACGGATTTAAACAAATATATGTTTTAGAAATAAATAATAAAACTACGTAAATTGTGGCGTAATATTCTTATTAATCATGGATAAAGGATTGGAGTAAGAAGTACAACTTTAGACATTGTCTGCAAAAATGTTTGCTTAAATTGTGTAACTATTTCTTTCTAGTGATTGTTATAAAATCATATATTCGAAACTAGAACAGTTCGGAGTAAAAAGAAATTAAAGGTATTGGAAGACTTCTATTGCATCACGAAAACGGTTTAACAAAACAAAAATCATGATAAATTAACATGAGGTAGAGTACTTCAAACACAATTTATATGTAAATACGAAGATTAAAAAATCACTCCAATGATTCAGAATGGCGTTTTAGTCTTATTGAAAGGAGAATATATCAAATTCTTTTGTATGTACTACGATGTCTACAACTTATGCAAAGTTCTTGAGTAGAACTGAATAAGTTAACGCAATAAATTGCTAATTTCATTTAAAAAATTACCGTCAGATAATATAAATATTAAGATTTTTTTAATTTAATAAAAACACAAGATCAACATATATCTGTATCTGTCTATCCACTCTCATCAGACCCAGTTCAATAAACACTCTTACTCTACCAGGAATAAGGAAAACGTGGTTATAAGAGCGTACAGAACAAGGAAGTCACAGACGGTGACGAACTATATCGCGAAAAAATTATATAACAGTTTGTCGAAGCACAGGAGAAGCATAAACATCTCTATCTTTAAAAGGAACTTGCATCATCACCTGCTTATAGAGAACGCATTCAACACCATAAGCGATTTTTTTCGTTTTAATTACAAATTTTAATGCGTAGTTTTGTCTCATAATTTATTTCCATTATGTTTTATATATTACATTTCATTCCATGAATTTATATTTTATAATGTTCGTTGTTGTTCAACTTATGTTTTGATGTTTGAGTGTTCTACACTTATAGTTTTTTAGTGAATACATTGCATTATTTGACGTCATAATCGGCCATGTACAGGGATGAAACATGTTGCAAATTATTAATAAATAGTATTATTACGTTTAATACTTCAATTTATACTGTATTATTGAAACTAATTCTAATAATCAGGGATTATTCTATACAATTCGAATGATTGTGAAAATGAGTCACGTTGTAGATAAATTCTTAGGAATATCATAAAGTACAATCAATGTAACTCAAAAATGAATGTAAAATTTTCACAATAAATATATTATTTTTGTGATACAGAACATAAAGTGTCCTCAACAAATGTAAGGAAACGCAATTTTCAAAAGCAATTTACTAATAAAGTTCCTCGAATAATATTTGTTGCCGAAAGGATTTTTTATCTGACCAGACGAGTTGGCTTCATTAATTCATTTTATTGATGTAATGAAACATCTATTAATAGTATCAAAATATACTTACTGCCAAATAAAAAAAAAACAACATTTGGCTTTTAGTAAATGTTACGTTTTTGTTTACTAAACTGATACAAACTACCATTATTGTAGTGTAAATTTAGTATAATATTAATTACATAATAAAATGATGTAAAAAAATCGATTATAAGGCAGATTAAACATGATTTTTACTTTTAATTACGTTTCTATTTTTATAAAAAGGAAGAATTAATCGACCTTTAAAGGTTTTTGAATACACTTTTTTCCCTCTCAACAATGTTTAACATACGCTACCAAACAAGTCCCGTTTTATCATTAACTATATACGCCATTTGTAATTTTTTTCATTTTCGGTAAATACAGCGTGTTTCAAAAAGAATATACATATTACAAAGTATTATTTTGTCCAAATTATCGATCGCTGCGCCTCGGCTCGGCTAATGGAGAAACGACTACATAGTCTAGTTTATTTCATAGCCGCTAGATGTCAGTTGTCTTCTGTTTTTCTTGATAACCGTAATATGTTTAAAATGGCTACTCCGCAACAGAAATCATTTTGTGTTCTCGAGTTTGCGAAGTGCAATTCCGTGATTACAGCGCAAAGACGTTTCAGGTTGAGCTACCAAATTGATCCTCCGAATGGGTGGAACATTCGCAGATGGTATCGACAGTTTGTAGATACAGGATGTGTATGTAAAAGAAAGAATCCTGATCGCCCTCGTGTTTCTGAAGAAAATGTTGCACGAATTCAAACTGCTTTCCAATGTAATCCTTCAAAATAAACTCGTGCCAGTCGGGAATTACAACTGCCTACAACAACAATTTGGCGTGTTTTGAGACGTTAGTTGGTTAGGAAGCCGTACAAGTTACAGTTGTTACAAGCTGTGCGTCCTGATGATAAACGGAAACGTATGGCATTTTGTAACGAGATTCATAATGCTATTGACAATGATAACTTTCGCACAACGCATCGTGTTCAATGATGAAGCGACTTTTCATGTTAGGAGTCTGGTAAACAAACACAATGTTCGGATTTGGGGTCTACAGAACCCACATGCAGCCATTGAACATGTGCAAGATTCGCCTAAAATCAATGTGTTTTGTGCGATATCAAGATCATCTGTTTACGGCCCAATCTTCTTTGATGGAAACACGGTTAACGGTCGGCAGTATCTCGCTATGTTACAAAACTGGTTGTTTCCGAGGTTATACAAAGAAAACTTCATTTTTCAAAAAAACGGGGCACCCCCTCACTGAAGTCGCCAAGGGCGTGAATATCTGAATTAAACTCTACCGAACTGTTGGATTGGTCGTCAAGGAGCTGTCGACTTAGCATGTCTCAGCTGGGCTCCACGGTCACCTGATTTGACACCCTGCGACTTCTTCCTGTGGGGTTTCGTTAAAGACAACGTTTATGTACCACCACTCCCACTGAACCTGGAAGAGTTGAGAACCGGATCCGTACTGCCATAACATCAGTGACGAAGGACATGCTTGCCCAAGTATGAGAAGAATTTAAGTATCGATGTGATATTGTTCGTGTCGCTGATGGAGGTCATATTGAACATCTGTAGTCTGAACTAGAGAAGTTCGTAAATATGTGAGTAAAATTTCATATTCATATGTCTTAAAGTTTAATAAATATATGTAATTTGATTCTTTTGTTAATAAATGCTTTATGTCTTATTGTTCTTATAAATGCATTATCTGTAGCTTTCCTATAAATGATTCTTGCATATCTGCAAATTATTATAATTTATCAATCTAGAATTTATGTCTTAATTGACTTTACTTTTTCTGGCTCTTTTGTTGTTAAGCGTAACAACCTTTTGTTTTGCACCCATATGTTATTGTAATTGTTGTTGTCTTGATAGGTTATGGATAGATGTTGCTTTAAGACATGTTTTATTAAGTTTCTTCGTTAAGTGCTATTTAACTATCGATTTCGTATTATTTATAGTTGAATTTGTAAAGTCATTTGTTATTATGTTATTGTTATTTTGAGGTATTTATAATATGTTTATTCCTTCTATTACTTTAGGGTTCTAATCTTATATAACAGGTCGGCTGAAAAGTCCCCGGTCTGACACATAGATGGCGTTACGGTTATTAAATCCATATGTTTTTTAGATAGTACTAACCTTCAAACGAAACGTGTCAAAATTTGAGAGCAATCCGACCATTAGTTACTGAGATATTGCGTTAAGAGTGAAGCTACTTTTGTTATTTAAAAAATTGGAAAAAAAAAGAATTTCGTGTGCTGATAATGTACTGCTTTTTGAAGGGAAGAAATACCGTTGAAGCAAAAGCATGGCTTGATGAGGAGTTTCCGGACTCTGCGCCAGGAAAATCAACCATAATTGATTGGTATGCTAAGTTTAAACGTGGTGAAATGAGCACCGAAGACGGCGAACGCAGTGGACGACCAAAAGAGGCTGTCACCGACGAAAACATCAAAAAAGTTCGCAAAATCATTTTAAATGACCGTAAAGTAAAGTTGATCGAGATAGCTGACATCCTAAAGATATCAAAGGAACGTGTTGGACACATCGTGCATGAATATTTGGGCATGCGGAAACTCTGTGCAAAATGGGTGCCGCGCGAGCTCACATTCGATCAAAAACAACGAGTTGATGATTCTGAGCTGTGTTTGAAGCTGTTAAATCGTAATAAAACCGAGTTTTTGCGTCGATATGTGACAATGGATGAAACATGGATTCATCACTACACTCCAGAGTCCAATCGACAGTCAGCCGAGTGGACTGCACGCGATGAACCGGCTCCAAAGCGTGGAAAGACGCAACAGTCAGCTGGAAAAGTTATGGCGTCAGTTTTTTGGGATGCGCATGGAATAATTTTCATAGATTATCTTAAAAAGAGCCAGTCCATCAACAGCGACTATTATACAACGTTATTGGACCGTTTGAAGAACGAAATCGCAAAAAAGGCCCCATATGAAGAAGAAGAAGAAAGTGCTGTTTCACCAAGACAATGCACCGTGTCACAAATCAATGAAAACAATGGCCAAATTAAGTGAATTGGGTTTCGAATTACTTCCCCATCCACCGTACTCTCCAGATGTGGCCCCCAGCGACTATTTCCTGTTTGCAGACCTCAAGAGAATGCTTGCCGGGAAGAAATTTAGCAGGGATGAGGAGGTGATCGCCGAAACTGAGGCCTATTTTGAGGCTAAAGACAATTCGTACTACAAAAAAGGTATCGAAAAGTTGGAAGAACGCTATAATCGGTGTATCGCCCTCGAAGGCAACTATGTTGAACAATAAAATCGAATTTTTTTTTACTATGGTAGACCGGGGACTTTTCAGTTCGACTGTTACAAGTGTGAATGTATCACTTTTGATTTTGAGGAGAATTACCAATTCAGATATCTTCAGATCATAAAGTACGTTATTTTGGTTTGATTTTTTTATAATAGTGTATATCTGGATAATATACTATAACTACTGGAATAGCTTTGAAGTTTCTGTATCGAATTTAGTATCGAACGTGTTAGCACAGTTTCTTGCTAGATAAAAGCTTTTAGAAGGTAAAGGAAGTTTTTTGAGCGCTCTTCGAATTAAAAGTATACCTTTTTTTATCCATCTCCATCTTAAACAAGCTTTACGATTTTTCTTCCCTTGTTTTTGTTTTAGAGCTTTTGGTATGAGTTCTAGTACAAGTTTTAGTACGAGTCTTACAATTTGTAATCTAATTGTTCAATCTACTGTTTGTATCTCATGTGTAAAACTTTTAGAAATACCGATATGCTACTGTTTGGATTAGCCTGAGCCATTGCTCGAATTAACGTCTTCGTTGTTGCAGTCTCTATTAAATGTTTATCTAAATCTTATACTATATTTCCCTTTTTTCGGGTATTTAAACTATCAGTAATTTTTTAACGGTAGTATTAATTTCTTTTTCATTATATATTTAATTAATACCATAGTATTTTGTGATCACATTAATAGAATAATAAATTGTAGTTTATTTATTTAAATAGATACATTCATGTTTTTTTTTATAACAATAGTCGAGTTATTTAGTAACTCTTTTTTTAAATTTTTTTAAGTACATACTATGCGAAAGCAATGAAGCCTTATCAACATACTAAATTAAAATTAAAGTTTAAGAAAGTTACAAAAACTTGATTTGAGTAAATTAGATTTAATATATTTCGAAGTGTAATATTTCAAATGTAAATGAAAGCTGGCCCGGTATATAAGTTTGTTTAATGTACTCTTTTTTTAATAGTTTTTTGTTACAACAGAACGCAAAATTTATTATATTGAATTTGTTAAATTTTCTTTCTTATTATAAACATTTCTTCATGTATAATTTAATTATGTTGTGATTATTTCAATTTAAATTATTCAATTAATTAAAGAAAATTACGTTTCAATATTTGTGTGTTTTTTCACTTTGTTCTTGTGTTATTTATACTTTTGGGACCTTTGTTACCTAAAACGAAAGACAAGGATTCCTTCTTTTTCATCCTGATTGACGCTCAAATATACAGTGTGTTGCTTATTAATTCAACAAGGTGGTTATTTTTTTCTTGATCAACATCTGCACTTTGAGTGGACAACTTCAGGTGATCACTTCAATCCAGTCAGTTTTCTTTTTTTTCTTTATCGTTAATATTCCGGTGTCAAAAAAGTGGTATAACATATCATAGAAAAGTTACGCAAGAAGAAATTATTCAATTACAAATTGAATAGTTTTAAAAAGAATAACTGATTAATATAAATATACATTATTGTTAAAAATAGGTTAAAAATAGAAACCTTGTGTGTTTTTTCATTTTAGTTCGAGTCTGCCTTGTTTCATTTTGTGTTTGAGTCTTTTTATAAATGTTTCAGATAGTAATAAACAATTAATTAATTTATACCAACCGTAGAATTTAAACATTCAATTATATACTCCGATTTTATTAAATGTTTATGTATTGTATAAAAATCAAAGGTATTAAGTATATAAGAACATTATACATAGATATACATACGAGGATAGTTTGACAAGTAGTGAGAATGACATGTAGGTGGCGCTCTAATTGGTAAAACAAATGCACTATAATTTAGGTTGCCTATTTATATGTTTACATTCCGATATTTAGATAAATCGGTTGATTAGTTTATTTTTGACAGCTGATTGAAAAAGAACCAACACGTCGTTTTGTTAAAATGGAAACAGCAGAGTATCGCGCGGTGATTAAATACTTCGTAATTAAGGGTATGAAAGCTACCGAAATAAAAGATGAGTTACGGGAAACATTAGGTGAATCTGCTCATCACCCGCCACAATAAGAAGATGGGTAAATGAATTTAAACGAGGTAGAACAAGCTGTGTTGATGAAGCGCGCTCTGGAGCACCCAAAATCGTGACTTCTAAGGAAATGATTATAAAAATCCATAATATTATTACGCAAGATCGACGACTCAAAGTGAGAGAGACAGCAGACATGGTAAACATTTCAACAGAACGCGTACACCACATTTTAACGAAAGAATTGGGCCTTTCCAAGCTTTGCTTACGACTGATCAAAAGTTCACTCGTTTGCGCATTTCTAATGAGTCTTTGGACCTTTATAAGCAGAATCCGGTTGATTTTTGTTGGCGATTTGTTACTTGCGATGAAACTTGGATACACTACAGTACACCCGAAACTAAACAACAGTCGAAACAATGGTTAGAACGTGGTTCTGCACCTCCAAAAAAGCGCAAACCACTTTATCGGCGAACAAGGTGATGGCATCAATTTTTTGGAATTTTAAGGGCATTCTGCTCATTGATTACCTTCAGATAGGTGCCACAATAAACGGGCAATATTGTGCAGAACTTCTACAAAAATTAAATGTTGAGATTCGTGCTAAATGGCCAGGAATGGCAAAGAAAAGGATTCTGTTTCACCAAGACAACGCTCCCTCGCATACCAGTACAGTTGCGATGTCTAAAATCCACGAGTTGCATTTCCAATTAGTACCGCATGCGCCTTATTCGCCGGATCTAGCCCCTTCCGACTTCCACCTTTCTCCAAAATTGAAAACGGCACTAGATGGAAAGAAATTTTCGTCTAACGACGAGTTTATCATCTTCGTAAATGAGTATTTTGCAAGCCTTCCGGAATCGCATTTTAGAGATGGCATAAGGGCATTGGGGCACCGTTGGAATAAATGTATTGCTCTTTTAGGAGAATATATTGAAAAATAAAAATTATTTTGTATTTAAAAAATTCGTTTTTCTTTTCCATTCTCACTATTTATCAAACTACCCTCGTAGATATAGTTTAAATCGGCAATGTTTTCCGATCACGTGATCACTGTCGTATGAAACAAGATGTCGGCAGGAAGTGAGAATGTCAAATTAAATACTATATTTATATTACTGTCAGATCAGATAATGTGCTATATACCTAACATGTAAACCTATAAATAACAAATGTAAAAGCTGCCTAGGTGGGTTACCTAATCGTAAACTTATAAGGATGACGAAGTAAACATGATAAATAAGCTGTTAGAATAACAACAAATAACATCGGAAAAAACAAGAAATATAACAATATCGGAACCGTAGAAAAGACAAACTTAAATAGCAAATGTAAAAACCGGTTTGGTGGGTTACCTAAGTGTAAACTTACAAGGATGACGAAGTAAATAAATATAATAAATTAGCTGTTAGAGCAACAACAAATAACAGCGGTAAAATACAAGGAATATAACAATATCGGAACCGTAGAAAAAACAAACTTCATAAGTCAAAACACTATTTTAAATGTATTATTCGTGACACATATGTGCATAATACACATGCTCTGCATACGTCTGTTTCTATTTTTTCACGATTTCTTGACAAGACGTAGCGCGTAACTCTATTAGAAAACGTTTGGGCTCTTTCTTTCTTCAACACATGAAACTACCCATGAACTAGGCAAATGCTGGTATATGTTCGTATTTTGCAGTGTTTTTGACACACCGGCAAACTTTCGGGGTTTATAGTATATACAACTTGTATTATTTTCTAGAATTTGGATATTTTCTTTTCTGTAAAAGATGTTGGGTTAGTTAATCACTAAAGGTTGATATATAACCCCTTTCCACATTAATTTTCGTATTCTGTATACGAATTTCGACAACTAAGTTGTTATCATTAGTTGCCGAAATACGTATACAGAATACGAAAATTAATGTGGAAAGAGGTTAAGTTACACAACCATAGGCTCCATCAAAATTACCATGTTGGGCGAGAATAATCTCGTCTAATATGAAAAGTTATAAATAACTTAGAAATTTCAATCAAGGATAAAATAATACTATAATATTTAATGGAAGTTGTATCTGCAAACTACCTTAATATGGTATTTTCATATTACCTTATGAGTACTAAACGTCAAGTAAAGAATTTTTATTGTGGCAATGGTAGATAATAAGTTACAGTAGTTTGTAAATGTCATAGGTACGTTTATGTTTTAACAATCCCATCGAAGACAAACCGTAAAACCCGACTGTGGATGTAAAACAAAATGGAAATGAAATATATGAATGTCTCACAAAAGGTGTGTATATTGGTGCAATACATCTAAAATAACAACATCAATAGAAAGTTGTCGTGCAGTAGAAACAAATTGCAATATTTTATTTGATGCGGTGAAGTGTCCACCACACAGCTATTTTTAGATATTCTTAAAAATTAAATTTTTTTGGGGGATATATTTATTTATTTGAAAAATGTCGTTTCAACATAGCAATTATTTACGGAAATAAAAAGAAATTAAAAAATAAACTATGCATACTTTAATATGTGATCAAAAGATTCAAAATTTCATGTATTTATTTCATATATCTACATTTGAGTTGCTAGAAAGGATATCCTCTATATCTGTTTAAGTTATCTCCGAGTTTTAGAATATTTTTAAGTTAGATTGTTTTTAAATTTAACACTGTGGTTGCTTGATCGAAAAGAATACTTAATATTGGGTCTGGGAAAAAGTTCGTGGCGTTTTTCCCAATAGATGGCATTGGTTGCCGATAACTAAAGAACAACAAGTCACAGCGACACCACCGACGGCTCGTTTTTTAGATGACCTTCCGAACGTTAGTTTGAGCGTAGAAACATTGTAATCGGTGCAGTGGTTGGAAAGTTATTCGCACTTGAAAATGGAGAAGAATAATGAGAAATTTCGCTATATTCTGCAATATTATTATGATAAGGGGAAGAACGCTGCGCAGGCTTGTGATAAAATTTGTGCTGTGTACGGTGAAGGTACTTTATCGAAATCTGTTGCGCGGAAATGGTTCGCTCGCTTTCGTTCTGGAAATTTCAATGTGAAAGATGAGTCACGCTCCGGTCGTCCAATCACTGAAAAATCTGATGAAATTATGAAAAAGTCCAACAAGATAAGCATATCAGCAGTGTCGATATTGGCATGGAGCTAGGCATTGACCACAAAACTGTTTTGAACCATTTACACAAAGCTGGTTACAAAAAAAAGCTTGACGTATGGGTTCCTCATGAGTTGAGCGTGAAAAACATGATGGACCGAATTAACATCTGCGATGCGCTGCTGAAACGGAATGAAATCGAGCCGTTTCTGAAACGTTTAATAACCGGAGATGAAAAATGGATTACGTACGATAATCGGAAGCGTAAAAGATCGTGGATAAAGGATGGTGAGCCGTCACAAGCGTTCGCTAAGCCAACATTGACGCCAAAAAAAGTGATGCTGTGTGTATGGTGGGACTGGAGGTGAATCGTCCACTACGAGCTACTTCCAACTGGTCAGACGATTGATTCTCAACTCTACTGTGCACAACTAGAGAGATTACGCCAGGCGATTGAAAGAAAACGGCCCGAATTGATTAATAGGAAAGGTGTTGTCTTCCATCATGACAACGCCCGACCACACACTTCTTTGATGACCCGTCAAAAATTGAGAGAGTTTGGTTGGGAAGTTTTGATGCACCCACCTTACAGTCCGGATATAGCACCCTCTGACTATCATCTGTTTCGATCTCTGCAGAACTCTCTCAATGGAATTAAGTTGGTTTCAAAAGAAGCCTGTGAAAACTACTTGATTCAGTTTTTCGACCAGAAACCACAGAAGTTTTTCACCGATGGGATCATGGATCTACCAAAAAAATGGCGAAACATTGTCGATAATAATGGAACATATTCGGTTTAAATGAATTCGTCCACGCGCCATGCGGGGACCAGTTGAATTTTACTGAAAAAACGCCACGAACTTTTTCCCAGACCCAATATTTTTTGACAAATTAATAAAATACAATAAACTGTAATTCTATACTAGGTGTTGATTTGTAATATTTTTACGGTTAACAATACATTTGCGTCCCTATTTACAGACTGCACTACCTCTTTAAAAAATTGTAAATTTTTAGAATAATGCAGAGTTGCCTCGACTTATGTTTCTAATCCTATATTAACTAAAGCAGCGGAAAGGATTCTTTATAGGATGATCTAATGTGACACATTGACGTATCAATTACAAATAGAAATTTATCTCTTATAGCTAGAAAGAAAGTTTTCCATACTGGCCAAAATGATTTTAACGAAAATATTAACATTCATGCTATTGCTAACCTTAATATTTACTAAATATCACTACATTGAGCCTAGTAGAATACAACTACCATGAATTGCTTTTATGTTGAATACGTGGATATTAATACATGTTTACAAGTGCTTGCATTTTTTAAGCTGTACGGCCTGACTAGACTTAAGTTCGGCATTTGACAATACTATGCAATTTGTAAAGATCAAACTGTGAGTGTTGCATATTTCGTTTTCAGAATGCAAATAGAAAGGAAGATCAACATATACAATTTCTTTTTTTTTATAAATATGCTTATTACTGTTGAAATTTTGTCTGCTTTTTTCAGTTTTTGTTATGTTAAATACGAAGTGGATTAAATTGCATTGAGTTTTCTCAAAATTTTTAACGATGTATTTTTGCTATAGAAAACTAAAGAAAATACAAAGTAAAAAGGGTTAACGTTTATAGTAAATACCAATAACTTCGACAACCACAAGCCATCTAGTAGTTTAGACTCTAAGAATGGTCAGCATGACTTTTCGACATCTTCAAGATTACAAAATGCAAGTCGTATTCCACTAAACAGAATAAACTACAACCAGATCGAGCGAAGTCGGGGTTATTCGCCGAATGTGGTAAAATTTTCACTCGATCTAAATCTTAGATTTCTTTGCAAGGTCAAATATGATATGCGTCGTAATATACGTCCTATCCAGTCGCCAGTTGGACGACTTTGCACTACTACTTTAAAATTTCACAAAACCTTTTTTCACCAGATCGAGCTTTTGTTCAATCGGGGATCACTGTATTCCCTTATTAGGATTGATAAAGATTACTTGTCATCTGAAATTACAATTCGCTACCAAAAACGGCAATAAATAGTTCTTTTAAATAATTCATTATCCCTTATTGGAGCCTGATTTTCAGTTAATTTAAGTGGACCACTTCGAGGACGTTTATTGTAAAACCCAAAACAATAACGAACGATAGTCTTTCGAGAGCCTCAGCATCCTTGGCAATTTTCGACTTGTTATTTCAGAACTTCTAGAAAAAGGTCGGCCCAAACGTAGCTTATCTTACAAATTTAAAAAGTGCTGGAATCAATCTGAAAACCGTTTATAGACTTGTTATGTTCGCACCTTCAAATGTATAGATTTCTCTCGCTGTATTCGTTGGGTTATATCCTTTTTTCATGAACGTCATATCTAAAGCACGAGTTGCCTATTTAAATGCACTTTATAGTATTCTTTAAAATGATATGGTAGATGATGCTATCATATATTTATAACGATATGCCATATGGCGAGATCTTTTGATAGATGCCTTTTGTATTCTGAGGTCATTCAATCTAACAAAAATTGCTTTAGAATAATGTGTGTGTGTATACATATTTTACCACTTGAAATTCTCGAATGTGTTATCGAAAATTGGAACTTTAGAACGGACTATGTTAGGCGCAGTTACAGCCAACATTTAAAGGAAATAATTTTTAAAAAATAAATGTCAATATTTCTTTTGTATATTAAAGAATAGACGATAAAATTGAAGTTTTTATTTTTCTTTATTTTTGAAAAAATACCTCCAAATAAATCATCCATTACAAATTGACTGTTTTTGGCGACTGCGTAATATGGTAGTTTTATGAAGAAACGCAAATAAATGTTGAAAATAATCGTTTCGACAATACTTTATGGAAAATAATAAAGACACCGAAAATTAAACTATCGACAGATTGCCGTATCTACAGATAACATAGTCGAGAATCATTAAGTTATTATACGAAAAGCGTACTTTTTCGAAACAGGTATGTCAATAGGGATTGTACCTAAATATGTTGTTCATTCTTTGGGATAATTATTTTAATTAAAAGCCTAAAGACGCAAAATATAATCTACACACGAAACAAGAGCCACAATATATCCATGTTGCAATAGTGTAGGGTATAGGTCATTGTAGACCATCTTAGAGTTAATCAACATATTTATTATTATTTATCAGAATGAAAAAATTAATTAAATAATATACTTTAACGGGATAAATATTTTGTTTCATATGAAGGGTTTGCATTGTTATATTAAAGTGAGTGCTTAAGCAAGAATCAAAATTAATGAAAAATTGAAATTAGAAAAACGAGTATTTCAGTATTGTTAAAACTAATATTAATCTACTATTACTTGATTCGAATGATAAAGTGCAATTTTATTTAAAAAAATCATTTTAAGGGAAACCCACTGTGTATAAATTTTTTACCTTATCATGTGGTGATAAGAAAAAAACAACTTGATAATTTTAATTTATATCAAATAACTGCACGCAGATTTAAGTAAAATATATGTTTGATACTAACCGTTTCATGATTAAATTTGAATTCCAACAAAAAATACGATAAACTTTAACGAAACAAGAGAAAAAATAAGTTTTTCATTCGCCTAAGATAGAAAGCGATTAGTGTGAAATTATAAATACGCGTTCTCTATCTCTCTCTCACGCTTATATTTAATATAAAGTGGTGTGTAATAAAGCAGGTGTAATGATGAATATAACGTAATTTTTAATTTAAATATTCCAAGTTTTATATTACGTACTTCTTCGGCGAAACCTTATTCTCGTATCTGATACGTTTAGTGAATATTTTGTTGTAGTCTGGAAACGAGAGATTTAAAATTAATTTTATATAATTAAAAGTTAAATTATGAAATATTATAAAAATTTTGGGAAAAGAAATAAAAATATTTTCAAATAATTAAAAATATACAAATTACAATTAATATATTTGTATTTCATTTCTTATTCATAAAAAAAATTATTTAAAAAGGATAGACAGTCAAGGAATAAGACCATCAAAGATGATCTTATAGTTGCACTTTCAGTTGAAGTGCGCCGGAAAAGTAAAAGATTCAAGAAAATACTAAACATTCATTAAATTCTAATTTCAGAGGTTCTAATCCTTATAGTCCGAATATTTTCCTTTTCGGATTATAAAGATTTGAAAGCAATTAGTTTTTAATGAATATTTAAGTATTTTCTTGCTAAACTATTTAATTACCTTCCAATCCAAATAGGAAAATATTCGGATTATAAGGATTGGCGCCTCGGAAATTATAATTTAATGAAAGTTTAAGTATTTTCTTGAATCTTTTCCCTAAATTTATTTTAAATTACTGTGTCCAGGACTAAATATACAGAGGTACATTTTATAGTAAATACTTTCTTAGAAAGAGATTAATTTACAAATTCAATGATTCTTAACTAAAAATATTAATACGAAGAAATTAAAATGTCGTTTTAAAAGGTAGAAAAGTAGTCAGTAAATTGAGTGTAGGTATTAATGGTAATTTAATAATTTACCTGCCTAAAATACCCTTATTTTATGTAGGGACTGTGCCTGATTGTATTCTCCCTTATATTCTCTTCAAATATATTCCAAATGATGTTTGTAAGATAATAAAATATGAAGCATTTTAACAAAGATTGTCGTATATTTCGTTCGTTCAATTAATAAGCTATTATTATATTTAAAGTAAGAAATGTTTACGTATTTTCTTGAATTTATTTTAAATTATTATGCCCGGGATTATATAAGCAAATGATACAAACAATATATATTTTCAAATTTGCTATTCACTTTTGTGATATATTACATGTATACCTGCACCACAGACACGAACCCTTTGAAGTGTGCTAATATATTGAAACTATTTCCACTTTTCTTAACTGTCATTTCCTACCGGCAAAGAATAGATTTTTGTAAGCAGTGCGTTGCAAAAATCTCAATAAAGAAAAACTTAATACTAATTTAGTTTATATTTTATTGGATATCTTTTGGCATTTATGATAGCTTATGAACGCCGGGGCATATTAAAAACAACATTTTTTGTTATTTCTAGTAATATTCTCTAGAATTTTCTCCAATAGCTGTTTGATTCGAATATCATTGAGTTTTAATATTCTTTCAACTTAAACCACATAAAACACCATAAGTCTTTTATGGGATTGACATTAGGTGATTATGGCGGAATTTTTAGAGGATGAGAGGCGCTGAACGCGGTCCACCGATACACAACATAAACTAAGTTAAAAATTTCTAAAATAAACATGTTTGCACATTACCTGCTTGATTATTTCTAATTATCCCCGCTGTTAAAAACAACCCCATAAAAGTGCATCTCCATGTTTAACAGTGCCTTAAATATTTTTAGGAAGATATCTTTTCCTAGGAGGTTTGTACTATTTTCCCCCCGTTATTACACCGTAAATTAAATTTGAAAAAAGCATATTCCTCCAAAACTACAGGATTGACATTTGGATCTCATAGACAAATGCTAAAGGAGTCAATCTTTGTTTCAATGCATGCAATTATGAGTATCTCGAATACTAATATGTCTTATACATTTATAAGAGCTTTCTCAATGATGTATATCATTCACTTCACAATCCTATTTGAATTTTGTCAAGGTTGGCTATATAAGAAGAGAATACAATTGTAATTTTACACAAATAAAAATTGAACTATCGGCATTTTTCCATAAATCTTACTTTTTAAATGAAACACAGTGTACATTTATTGGAGTTTGAACTGGTGCGATCTCACGCAAAAAATTTCTCTAAATATTAAATTTGTAGCCGTTCTCTCCGTTGGAGTTTTGATGTTCTTCTATTTAGATGACTTCATTAAAAATTCTCTGAGGATAATTATTAGTAGTAGCTAATACTTCAAATCACTAGAAATTTACAAAAAATCTACAAAGCGAATTATAAATATATGAAAGTACAGAAAAACAAAAAATCTATAAAAGTTATTATAAAGGCTGTTTCAAATTGCGCAGTTCTTTTAAGAATAAATAAAATATAGATGGCGCACTGAATTTGTCTGGATATGTGGGGATTTTAAATGTTTATAAAAATGGCTTCGCACACGTACAACAACGCGTTCAGATTGTTGAATTACTTTATGAAAATCAGCGTTCTGTGAAGAGTTTTTAGAAAATGAATTTTATGGTTTACATAATCGTTCATCTGAAAGCACTATTGGTGAAGTTTTGGTTGGAGTAAAGTTCAAGAATTATTCATGAGAAACCTATGCGTCCTAAACGAGTTACTGTTTGGTGTGCATTATGGTAAGGTGGTATAATTGGACCTTACTTCTTTGAAAATCTTGCTGGTGAAGCTGTAACTGTCAATGGTGATCGATATCATCGGATGATAACCGAATTTTTGTGGCCTGAAATAATGAATATTGATCTAGAGAATATGTGGTTTCAACGGGATGGCGCTACACCTCACTTTGCACACGAATCAATTGATTTATTGAGACAAAAATTTCCAGGACGTGTAATCTCAAGAAACAGTCATGTTAATTGGCCACCGAGATCATGTGATTTGACACCGTTAAACTATTTTCTTTGGGGTTAAGTGAAAAGTCAGGTTTATAAAAACAATCTACAATCAATTCCTGCTTTGAAAGATGAAATTATTCATGTCATTGGTGAGATACAGCCCCAATTATGTCAAAATGTCATTAAAAATTTTAACAAAAGAGTGGACGTCTGTGGAGCTGCAAGAGATATATGATATGAGAGATATGGCAGATATTATTTTTCGCATATAAATGTCATAACTGATACTTCAATTACCAATAAAAAGTTTTTGAAAGTGAATGCAAATTATGTGTTTTATTTATTCTTTAAAAAACCGGCGAAATTTGAAACACCCTTTATATTTTAATGACTGTACGGCCCACCTCAATTGAAAGCGCAACGGTAAGATCATCTTTAATTGTGTTATCCCTTGACTGTCTGTCTTTTAAATATTATTTTCTTATAAATATTAAATGAACTACAAATATGCTAATTATAATTTGCTTTATATATTTTTAATTTTCTAATTAAATTTAATTATTTAAAAACATTTTTATTCTTTTTCTCAAAGTTTTTATAATTTTCTATTATTTAACATATAAATTTTTATATTGAATAAAATTAATTTTAAATCTCTCGTTTCTCGACTACGAGGATAGTTTGGCAAGTAGTGAGAATGACACATAGGTGGCGCTCTAATTGGTAAAACAAATGCACTGTAATTTAGGTTGCCTATTTATATGTTTACATTCCGATACTTAGATAAATCGGTTGATTAGTTTATTTTTGACAGCTGATTGAAAAAGAAGCAACACGTCGTTTTGTTAAAATCGAAAAAGCAGAGTATCGTGCGGTGATAAAATACTTCGTAATTAAGGGTATGAAAGCTGCCGAAATAAAAGATGAGACCTTTTTCCAAAATTGAAAACGGCACTAGGTGGAAAGAAATTTTCGTCTAACGACGAGCTTATCATCTTCGTAAATGAGTATTTTGCAAGCCTTCCGGAATCGCATTTTAGAGATGGCATAAGGGCATTGGAACACCGTTGGAATAAATGTATTGCTGTTTTAGGAGAATATATTGAAAAATATAAAATTATTTTGTATTTAAAAAATTCGTTTTTATTTTCCATTCTCACTACTTGTCAAACTACTCTCGTATAACAAAAATTCATGAAATGTATCAGATACTTAAACATTAATTAGATTCTAATTTCCCAGGTTCCATCCCTTATAATCGGAATATTTCCCTATTCGGATTGGAAGGTAATTAATTAATCATTAAATACTAATTGCTTTCTAATCTTTATAATCCGAATAGGAAAATATTCAGATTATAAAGGTTAGAACCTTGCTAATTAGTTTGATATGAAGGCTTAAGTATTTTCCTTCTAAACTAATTACCTTCCGATCTGAATAGGAAAATATTCGGATTATGGGGATTAGAACCTCGAAAATTAGTATTTAATGAACGTTTAAGTATATTCTTCAACTTTTCTTGGAATTTATTTTAAATTATTGTTTGCAGGACTAAACATACTGAAGTACATTTTGTATTAAATACAATCCCAGAAAATAAGAGTTTAAATATACAAATCCAATGTTCCTAAATTAAAATAATATTAATACAAAGTAATAAAAATGCCTTTGTTATTCCTAATCGTACCATGTGATTTGATAACGAATCATATCACGATGTGACTCTCAGTCACTTATGAGAATCATGGGAATAATTAAAATGTTATTGTTTTTGTTCATAGTTTAAATTCATTTATTTATTCAAAAAAGCTATACATGAACATAAAAAATACACAGTTCATATTTACTGATTTCGAATTACATAAAAAAATTATATTCAAAAGAAAAGATTCATTTTAGATGCAATTTTTGTATATGATAATCTTTGCCGAGTATTCGGTGCGTATATTTTTTTGCATATGCTGCAACACTGCTTTGACACCCTGCTTTTTTTGGGTGGGCATATGTGACAGACGCCGAATGTCGCTTTTAGTTGATGATAGATTGATCTGGCTGGAGGTCAACTTCCATGCTGGTGGATGCGTGGTCAAGTACTTCATTTATGCCTGCAACAACAAACTTATTCAAGTATCGAGTACTGCGGCGCTGAATTTGTGGTACTACCATGTTCTGAACCAAACCTTTTAGGAAGAACTTGCGTTGAAGTTTTGATTTCGAACGGATAGATATTTAGCCACTATTGGGCACACATCAACTAAATTATAAACTAGGACAACCAGCTACGCATTAGTTTTACGTCTTACAGAAAATGAATGCCCCATTCGATCCAAAACAACTCTTTTTGTTGTGTTATACAATGTGTTGATTTTAGATTTGTTTTAGTTATTCTCATCAATTTCTGCATCGTGGTGTAATGATGACAATAAAAGGACAGCCATATTTTTTTTGTTAGTACATACCTTGCTGACGTAATATTTTTTCTGAAGCCAAATATGTTGCTTTCCCCTTCTCGCTGTCTGTGCGGTAAAAATACGGGCGGAATATATCTCTTATTTTTCTGTAGAATTACAACGGACGTCAACCCCATTTTTAATAAACTATGTGCTAGTTCATAACTCGTAGAGAAATTATTAAATGTGATACTGTGGTTACTGTTGTAAATTAATATGTAGAGTTCCTCAATGCATCTCTGTTCCAAATTTTATCATCTATTGGGTTCTTCCTGTCCAAGATACGGGATTCCTTTCAATTGATAGCTGTTGCTACTGTCGCATATCTAAAAAGTTTTAATCCCGTACTTCTCCGGTTTTGATGGTATGTATTGTAAAAATGATACTCTTCCGCGATAAGGAACTAATTGTTTATCAATCGTCAAAGTTGGTCCAGGGACGTAGCGTTTCGATAAATTTTTGTTGATTGTTTTCCAAAAATCTAGAAATGGCGAAAACTTATCAGGTTCTCTGTGGGCTGACTATATGCTCTTATCGTTGAATCTCAAGTTGTGGCGCAAATTTTCAAATCTATTCCTTACACGCTCTAAAGAATAGGTCACCGTGTAAAGGGTCCCAAAATTCCCCAAATTCATTTATGCCTTCCTTTTTAGGCACGCATTTATAACAAGGCCATTTATCAGCAGCCACTCTCTGTTCTTCCATGTTGATGTACTTGACAATAATGTTGATAATTTCCTTATCAAGAATAATGATAAAGCGTGTACCGTTGAGTCAATATACTTGCCGGGTGGCAACTTCACCTTATGAATACCTCCTCTGTGATAGACAGAATGTTGCTGAGTATTCGGTGTGCTTTTCCATTCCGTACCGTCTTTTCCAAAGTAGATTGAAGGACTCTCATTCCCTTCTTTATCATATTCATTATTACTACTCAAAGAAAGCTCATTATAAATATCGGAATTATTTTCTG
This sequence comes from Dermolepida albohirtum, assembly GCA_031893035.1. Lineage (NCBI taxonomy): Eukaryota > Metazoa > Arthropoda > Insecta > Coleoptera > Scarabaeidae > Dermolepida > Dermolepida albohirtum. Next base: position 27,431 of record JAVIWB010005936.1, on the reverse strand, counting down.
CAGGATTTACTCCGCTTTCTAAACAATTACTTTCAATGTGTTCTTGATTGTCATCAGTGTCACTGAGTTCATCAATACAAAGACGTATTTTTTCCTCAGTCAAAAAATAATCTTTCGTTTAGTCATTTTCATAGAAGCGGCTTATAAGGCAAGTTATTTTTTTTTTGTGAGGCACCAGAAACGCGGAAAACTAAATAAATCGATAGGTAAATATGCAATTTATCATCACAGCGAATATTATCTGAACATAAGCTTCTCACGTGTTGAACTAATTGAATATATCTTTTGTTTTTGTGCGCCCACACACATACATGTTGTGCATGTACGTGCAGTGGCAGCTATAATAATTCCCACATGATTGGATGCAATTAGAACATGTCTCGACAAATATGATTCGCATAAAGGTTCATTTACAATGTGCATGACTAACTCCAAATTTACAAATATTTTTTTTATAGTGTTTATTGTTAATTTAAAGTAAATATCCAAAAAAATTTTTGTAAATGCAATATGAAATAATCAAAAAATTAAAACTCAAAGTTCACTCAAAGACACATTGTGGCCCGACTAGAGTTAAAACTAATTTAATAATTTATCTGCCTGGAATATCCTTATTTTACGTGGCGATTGTACTTGATTGTAATCTTTCTTGTATGTGCCTTAAAATATATTTCAAATAATGCTTGTAAAATAATATGTAAAATAATGTATGAAAGCATTGTAATAAAAATTGTCATAAATGTCATTCGTCTAATTAATAAGCTATTATTTTTGAATTACAACATATGCAACTAAATGTATGCGCAATTTTCGCATCGTAGCTATTTTATCTAACATTATTGTTATAGTGGTATTAATAAATTGTTATTAATAAATTTATCAAATTTAAACTCTTAATAAAAAATGCGATAAATTTTAATAAAGCAGAAAAAATATCTTTTGTATTTGTCCATAAATAAAAACTGTCGATAGGCTCTTTAAATAAAATTCAATACAATTAGTGTAATAAAAACAGAATGTATACTTATGCACGTACTGTACACCTGTGTTTGCTTAATAATACATGTGGCAATATTTTTATTCCGATACCCCTAGAGGCCAAACAAATCCATTTAAAAATTAATAATGTAATATATATATATATATATATATATATCATCTACCCTTTGTACCCTTTACCTTACTGTTTGTTTGCAATGAGAAAGTTAGTTACGAAAAAACTCCTATCAATAAACCCTATTTATTGTAATGACTTACTCACTTATTTTTAGTTTTATGAAAGGAATATAATTTAGATAATAACAATGAAAGTAAACATATAAATAGTTTAATCAAAATAGTTTCAATGGTACCTTCGATATTTCGCGAAAATTATAAAGTAGATACCAGTAAACATGACCGATTTTCAACTCTTAATGTCAGCCCAATTCATTTTTAAATTACCACCATTTTTACAATTAACTCAATATTTTTCTTAAAACGAACGCAAACAATATTTCGAATCCAAATATGTATAATCTAAAAAGTATTTCATTTCTTTATGAAACGCACTAGTAACGAAACCAGGAAGAAAATATATGGACTTTCAGAACAAAAAAATTGTATTAAATAAAAATCGATTGAATCGATTTGATTACATAAAAGGCGCAGTTGTTTTAAAACGAAGTGAGATATACATATTTACATAATAAACAAATGCCGAGCGTGTTTACGTGCTGTTTTTAGAATTCTCCTAGCAACAAAACAGTTAAGGTTCGGTATAGAATATGCATACATACATATATGGATATATCACGGAAACAGTAAAAATAAACTAGTTCGCCATACTTTTTTATATCTTAAAATTATATCTTATATATAAAATATGTCTTTATTTATTACTGAAACAACACAAATTATATACAAAGTTTTTGATGTAGATTATGTTTTAGAAGTGTCTTATTTTCTGGCGGTAAAGTGAAGGAGTATTTTTGACGTTCGGTCGATACTATTTCGGATGCCAAATGGGAGAAGCAACGATCTCACACACTATTTGAACACAAACCAATTCTATAAATACGATGCGATCATCCACATATAAGTAAATAAGTGATCGTTAACCACTTAGCGTATGTTCTATTCGCCCATAGAGGCTGTTCATAATTTATAAATGACGAATATTAATTCGTTTACAAATGGTATACCTAAGTAGCTAGTCTAAAGTAAAAAAAATATATATATAAATACTACGGCAATATGAAAATGGCTTAAATTTAAGTGCAAAGTTAATACATGACTTTTTAACAAAATATTTGTTTTTAATTTTTTAATATCGTCAATGTATTTTGCATTTGTGAAAATCAATATTCAAAACATTTTTCTCCTTCCCACTTTTACATGCGCCAATCGCTTCTTCAATATAAACCTCGTAACTTACCTTTTAACATGGGTAAATATATGGCGATTGACCCATCATATCAATGTGAGTCTGAGTCTTTTAGACGCTTTTCGACACTTTGAAGAATTGTAGTGCATCATTCTGCATTAACAGTACGATGGTTTTCCAGTGCTACAGTAGAAACTGGTCAAATAATTTAAAAAATATGACAAACATCTTTTTGTTTCAGTTTTTTCTCGAATAACTTTTGTTGAAGCTGATTCACTTTTAAAAATTTAAACTGCCGATTGTTGTTTTTCTGTCAGGATTATAGCAGTATGTCCAAGTTTCATCAACCATAATAATGATTTTAACTAGGTCAGACGATCCATTGGTAAAACGATCCAATATAAATCTGCAACATTTCACACGGTCTTCTTTTTGAATTGGAGTCAAATTATGGAGGATCCCAATGCAAATTATCGAATGTTTGATGAATGAATATTCTTTTCGGTAAAAACCGTATTTAGTTTAAGAACTCGTAACGTGTTACTTAAGTTGACCAAGTTGAAATTCATGGTACTACTATTTTATGACTACATGTCATTAAACATTTATTGATTTTCTCTTCCTTAGATCTTAGGTCACGTTTTAAATTGTAAGATTGTAGCTCGATAATATTCTTTGATCAATTCCATGATACGATGATTTCTTGTTTATATAATTATTATAAATTTTTGTAGTTTAAACATATTTAAAGTATATTTTTCAACTGTTACTATAATTGAGCTTGTGTTAGTGTGTTAGTTAGGTGAAAATGCCAAACAAAATTCATAGCAAAGTGTCACGTTCTGTTAAAGGCTCAGTGCAAAGAGAACAGCCCTTATAGATTTTGCTAACATATTCTACAAGAGCTTTAATTATAAATGAAATACTTTTTTACCACAATACAGAACTAATAACACTTTTCTGACTTCTTTTCTAGAACTTCGTGCCTAATCTTTCTTTTGTTAAAAAGAATTAAAAAAAACATAAGATACTTACAGATTATTTGAAGTACATAGTAATGGGGGGTTTCTTTTTTTGGAGGCGGAGAACTTTGAATTGAAATAAAAGACAGAAAAATGTTTTTAATATCTATGAAATACGCTTCATTTAAAAGATAATTTAATATTGTTAATGTTTGCTTGAATATGATTCTGGGCATGTGGTCGCCGCGGCCGGCGCGTACTTGGAGTAATTAGGATGTCTAATTTTCGCACTGTTCGTAGTAAATCAGGCTGTATTTCGGCAATAACGCGTCGAATATTGGCTTCCAAATGTTCAATTGTTTCAGGTTTATCGGCGTAGACATGCGACTTTACATATCCCCAGAGAAAATAATCTAAGGGCCTCAAATCGCACGAATGGACCTATTAACTGGCCACCAGTTAACAGGTCCATTTCGTGAAATTAATCGTTCGCCAAATGTTTCTTTCAGCAAATTAATTGTATCGCGCGCTGTATGACATATGGCGCCGTTCTGCTGAAATCACATGTCTGCAACATTAATGCCTTGCAATTGAGGCACAAAAAAGTTAGTAATCATGTCTCTGTACCGCTCACCGTTGACTGTAACGTTCTGACAACCATCATTTTTGATGACGTATGGACTAATCTAATCGCTTGTTGTGTGCGCACTGTACGACGTCTTACGGGATGCGTATTATCGTTTAGAGAAGGTATGGGCAACCTTTGATATGCTGTGGGCCAAACTTTAATATGCAAATACGTTCGCGGGCCACGTTTAAAAGTAGTGTTCATAATTTTTAGCGAAAGATATCAGACATGAAATAATACGACAATGTCTTGCGAAAACGATCCATAGTTTCTCGAATTAATCGCTCTGGTGGACGATTATGAGCATTATAAAATGCACGTAATGCCCGATGAGAGTCTCGAATTGAACCATGTTTTTCAAAATAAATTTGAACAATTTGCGAACGTTGCTACGGCGTGAGTCTATTCATAATGAATTACCAAACCAAACTAACTCCAAAACAACCGAGAACTGTCAAATCAACTGTCACAGAAAACAGTATGGATAATTTAAAGTTCTCCACCTCCAAAACAAAAACATTATTTTATTGTCTCTTATTTTGAAAAACTTTTACTATAGCAATAGGGTAATCAGCACTTAATATTTACCGATGGAAAAAGGCAGTCCTATTAGACATATCTTCCCCAGCATAATAATCATAACATACGCGTAAAATTTAAAAAATCTGTTAAATCATAAAAGTAGAGTTTAACTATGCGCTAGAATTTTTATATTTGGGATATGTATGTACCCATATTATTTTTTTATTAATAATAGATAATAGAGAAACGTCAGGTTTATTATTGCAATTATTGGGACGCAAATAGAAAGTAAATATATAAGAAATTCTAAGGCGTTGGGGATCAGACCTATCACGACAAACAGAAAAAAAGAATTTGAAAGAAAGTTTAGAAGGGTGATAGAATTAAAAATACAGGAATGACTCCTAAATTTCTTAAATTTAGATTGATTCTAAGGAATTACACAAAAGTTAGTCTAAGATAAAAATGTAGTCGGCGTTTCTTATATCCATAATATAAGTAATACATCATATTGAAGTTCCTTCAAGTTCGACGACTTTTGTCGGAATGTGTTTTTTCTTATGTGAGAATATCATATGTATGGCCTCGATTTAGCCTTAACGATATGGATATAAGATGTGTCCCTACAAAAAAAAATTCATATAGCTACTGTATTTGCTCTTAACTAACAATATGAATTTGTGTTCTGAATAAAAATGTTAGAACATATAACACAAAATTACTATTTAAAAGAAGCTGTTGATTATTTTTGTTCTTATTTGAAATTAGTTTCAAATCATTGAAATAAATTATACGAAATAGGCGAATGAATGATTCATTTGTCTGTTTCGAGCCGAACGAGAGCCAAGACACGATGAGTGGGATCTTATCAAAACGTCGCCAGAAAAGTCCATCTAAGGACCGGCAGAACTCATGGTAGGATACCTGAGAAACAAATGATTCATACGGTTACCATGAAAACCTCGAAATGAATACATAAAATTATATATTTAGTTGTTTGAATCATTATCATATACGTATATGGTTTAATTCAAATTGACAGTACAATATTGGCTGTACAACCGCTAACAATTAAGTGTAACAGCGCCGACTACTTTTTTTACTTATAAAAATGCACAAAATACTGACATTTAGGAATTAAATGTAAAAATTCCCATTACATCATGTATATGTAAAAATTATGAACATAAATTATAAAAACCAGTATTTACGAATATTTATTGTACATTTAATAAAGTTTTAAATTAGAACATTACAAGTCCGAACGTTATCACGCATCCATTATTTATGAAATGTCATAAGTTATACATACATATTAGTTACTTTTATCAAAACTTAAAGAAATCAAGTGATAAAAAATGCATTTTTATTTTTAAAATTTGTTATTCTCTATTTATCATTTATCGGGCTTATCAATGAAAATACATATGATAACGTGTAGAACATTATTGTTTTGTATTTCTGTGTCAGCATTTATATTCATATTGACAATGTAAATAATTCCTAAGAGCTATTTCATAACGTCTCAGCTAAACTTCGTAACATTTCGTAATTTAATCCGCTGTATAATAACACTACCAAATACAATTAAAATTACATTTTAAACAATAGTATTTACGCAAAGAATAGCTAATAGTATTTACCAAATGTGAATATCCTTAATTATGTATACTATTAAAAATGCAGTCACATTTAATGCGTATAGTAGCCAATGTTTCTTGCTTACTAACAGCTTTTCTTTTAGATAAAAGTTTTGTAGATTAAATATTTCCTGAAAATAAAGAAAACTGTCCAATTATTATAATATTTTTAATGTAATGCACAGTTTGTAGAAAAAGTAATGTCTTCCCATGATCACGACTAAATATCAATACTACTTTTTAATGTGAATCTGTACCCTCGCGCTTCTTTTTACATTAGCAGTGTTTACATGTTTAGAAACAGGAATACACATTGGCGCATTAGCCTTACAAGGTAGTTTTGAAATTTGGAGGTGATCAAGAGAAATGTTTTTGCATAAACTGTACAAGAACTATAGAATTTAAGGACAGACTTACTAAAACCGTGTTTAATAGATAAATCCTGATTTATTGTTTTTAAGAAAATTTGTCAAGGATTTGTGATCTACGTTATTTTATGAATTTCTCAAAAATTTCAAACAGAATTGTTGAAGAAGAGTCAGCTACTTAGCAAGACATAATTATTGATAACATGAAGGATATCAGATAATGGAACCATATTTTAGATAGTTGAAAGAAGTGTAGTAAAAGCAATTTACAGTGTGTTGATAAAATGTTTAAATGTCCATATCAAAAATCCTAATATTTTATTACGTGGGTTGTCTTTTAAGTTTTGCATACAAAACTGGAATAAAACAGTAGACAGATTTTAAAGACTTCATTGTTTTTCGTTTGCATGCGCTCGAACCAATTCTGCAAGTAGTTGTTCCACTCGTTTGTTGGTACAGTCACAATTGCGTTTTCGAAGGCATCGACTGCTCCTTCTAACTACTGGAACCTTTGACCACGCAGCCCGTTCTTGATTTTTCGGAAAGGTAAAGAAATCGTTGGGGCTTAGGTCCAGACTGTACGAAGGATGGTCCAACAATTCGACATTTTGTTGCGTTAAAAATGCAATTGTCTTGCATGCTGTGTGCGAACTTGCATTGTCTTAACGGAGGATGATTCGTCGTTCGGGGTTCGTTTGTTGAAGTTCAGGGATGACTTGCGATAAACAAATGGTTATATACCAATCGGCAGTAACAGTTTTTTGATATTGTAGAGGAATTGTTGTTACATGAACTGCTTTCGAGATAAATGATCGCGACCACCTTTATAGAGACACTTCGAGAACGAATAACTTTTGTTGGCTCTTCTTCACCTTGGAACACCCGAACAGACGACTGGCACTTATTTTGCTCGTATGAGTAAATCCAAGATTCGTCACCACCGACAATGTTGTACATGTTTTTACAGTTTTCGGCATTGAAGCGATTTAAAGTTCTTTGACACCAATTCATCCTAGCTGCTTTCTGTTCTTCGGCCAACAGACGCGGTATCCAACGTGAAACTAATTTTTTTACTCGCAATTCTTAATGCAACGTTTTTTGGATTGACGTCTTCGAAATCTCCAATAATTCTTCACTCTGGCAATATGTTACATGTCGATTTTCATTGATGATCTTGTGCACAGCATCAACGTTTTTCTGAGTGACTGCGTTTTTGGTGAACCTGCTCTTAGATCTCGCTAAGACGAGCTCGTCCGTTTGAAGTCTCCATACCAACGAGAAATCGTAGACTAATGTGGAGCTTCATTGCCGACAACAGAAACCAACTCGGCGAGGCATTCTTATTGAGATAATTGTCTTCGAAAATTATAAGAAATTATTCCGTGAAAATCTTCTCGGTTTAATTCTATTCTTCAACTAACTTGTCAATTTTTAACAGTTCGTTGTCGCTACAACTGAAACTTTGGATTTAGGTTAACTAAAGATGGAGGTTAATTTTAGTACCGACATTTGATTAGTGGCGCCCTCTATGTCCCGCTGTGCAAAACTTAAAAGACATCCTAAGTTGCAGAATGAATGCTATTTGAGTCAATGAGTCAAGCAATATTCATAGATCCTTTATTTTAGATTTGTTAGCTATACAGACAGTGATCATGTAATAAAAAAAATAAAATAAAGCTTTTGGTGTATGTAATAATAGTACATTTTTATTACGTTATTGAATTCATTATATAAAAGTATATTCATTTCAGTTAGTGATTTTAAAATTGAAGGAATATCCAAATATTTTACATCTAAAGAATTGATGTCATTAAGGTAAGTAGTCAAAAATAAAAAGGACTTAAATTACACATTCATGCCTACACCTGATGAAAGAATAAAATGTCGTAGGTGGTTGCCAACCGGTAAAAGACAAAAGAATGAAAAGTGGGGCAATATACCTAGTCAAGTCATAAATACTGGTACACAGAAAAATCGACGCCAAATGAAAACGAATTAATATTTAAAAAAATTTTTTTTTGTTTTTGTTGGGTTATTCAATGGCTACAAATCTTAAAACAACTTATTCAAAATGACTTCCATTTGCCTTCCAGCACGACTTGAGACGATGTGGTCACTCATTGATCGCGAGACGCACTTCATGCATGGGGAAATTGTCCACTACACGGACGAGCTCACTTCAACGACTCAATATTAGGGTGTCGAGTAAAGCAAGCCATGCCCTCTAATACGGACTACAACTTGTAATCCAACGGGTTGAAGTTTGGACTACCAGCTGGCCAATCATCCGTTGATATGATGTCCGGAACGTCGTTTTTACTTTGTGAGCTGGAGCAGTCTTGCTGGAAAGTCCATGACTTATTGGTGAATATTGTTTGGTGGAGAGGCTTCACAATGGGTTCCAAGATTGATATACTTTGACCGATGTTTTTACTCCTTTCTCGCAAAAATGGAGCTTGGTAACGCCATCGTAGCTCACTCCCCACTGCACCATACCATTACAGACGCGGAATAGTGGCCTCTTTGAAACCTCGGTATGAGTTGGGATGCTTCTCTGGATGACCGAGCATACACATGATCGTTCTGTTTATTGAACGATTCTTCTACGGTGAAGATTTTCTCATCAGTAAACAGAATTTGTCTGTGAGCGTTCTTCGCGTACCCGCTGAGAAACGCTTACGATTTTCGCTTGCGTTTTTCCTTTAATGCGGCCGTGAGCAAGTGTCCAGTGTGTGTCCCAAATTTTCTTTAATAATGCGAGACATGGATTTTTGCGAAATTTGCATTTCCCGCAACAAGATTTTCTATTTTCGCAACGGTTTTCGGCCGATTCGTTTCTTCACGGCTTTGATCGCTTACTGAGTTCTCACAGTGCGCGGACGGCCGGATCTTTGACGGTCTCGTACTCGACCAGTATCCTTAAACAACTTCACAGCACAATACACAAAATTGCGAGTGACTCCAAGCGTTCGCAACGTCTCAAAGATATCGCCTTTTTCCATTTTGCATTTTAGTAGGCCGACTACAACAATACGATTTTCGATGTCGCCCCCATTTCATGATTGTAAACAATTAATGTCAAAAACTTTTTACGTCACAATGAAGCATAAATGTCAACTGTCAAATCGCAATCAATACGAAATGCATGCGCCCAGTCTTGCATTCGTAATGAGTGCGTTCAGTTGTGTACCAGTATTTATGACTTGACTAGGTATTCAAAACAAAGTATAGAATTAGAAATAGTTAAAAAAAATTATAAAATTTGTGAAATTATTAAATTACATGTACATATATAATGAAAATTATCGTAATCGTTAATTAAAATCACAGAAATAAATTAAAAATTTCTGCTCTGGAGAAGGGCTATAAGTACATGTTTATATACTTGGGGGATACAGTTTTATCAAAAATTATAATAATGGTTATAGGTGTCACAATTGTTATAATTTTTATTAGGTACTTTATAGATGACATGATGCTAAAGATAGTTTATTAAGCAGTTAAGCAAATTAAAAATTATGCCGTCATTAATTAACTTGTATATTTTTTCTGTTCGTATGTAATATAAAAATGTTAACAATGTCATAACAGTTATGTGAAATGAGATGTAAATATTAAATACCGTGAACATTTTTTACATCTATTTTCCAGCTATTGCGGAGTCTAGTATACAGAGCCAATAAATTGCTTTAACTACATGAAACAGTAGATATTTCTTAGAATTGAGATAAGAATTTCTTATTTAAAATACTGACTGCATAAAAATCAATTACTGATGGAGTTTTTCAAACCTATTCATGATTTTGAAGATAATTTTAAGCTACATAAAGGTTTATTATCTTTCTATTGAGACTTTTAATATATTTTTTTGACAAAATACATTTATATATAATTTCCCTTCGTAGTCAATGCATTTTTGATTTCGCAAAAGTCAATCTACAAAACATTTTCTTCGATTCTTCTGCGTTATGGTGTGTTAACCTCTTTTTGGACGTAAACCACGTAATTTATACTTTACGCTTGTAAAGAAAAGGAAATTTTCAGATGCTAGGTTTAGCTTGTATGGCAAAATGCCCACTATTTTAGCATTTTGGGCATTCAAATACCCAATCGTTTTAGTAGCAGTGGGAACCCGAGTGTTATCTTGATGCAAGGTACTTCCTCTTTTGGACGATTTTCGCGAACTTAATAGTACAAGCAAATTGTAGCGTATTATTCTGCATTAACAGTATGACGGTCTTTCAGTGCTGCAGTGGAAACATGATCACTAATATAAAAAATGTGGCAAGACATTTTTTTGTTTCGGATTTTTCTCGAATAATTTTTTGGTGGAGCCGACTGATTTTCAAAGATTCAAACTATATATTTTTTTTTTTCGGAATCATAGCAGTATGTCCAAGTTTCATTACCTAGAGTGATGTACTCTAGATGAGGCAAGCAATTGGGAAAGTGATTTAGTGTAGATTTACATATTAAAATTTTTTTTCCAAAAAATTTTCACAGGCACTAGGAGATGTAGATGTGAAGCGAAAGTTGTAAAATGGATAAGATCGCTTTAATAGTAATATTCATTACTTGTCTGCCGAACACAACTGAGATTTTAACGATTATGCAGTAAACATGGCGATGGGTCGCTTTAAACTTGGTGAATTACAAAAACTTGTTATCATTCAAGAAATGGTAGAAAACATTAATGACGCGTTATATAAACGAAGAGTTTGCACGTCGACTTAGGTATGTCTGAGCCCTGCCGTGTGAGTGTCGTGTATGCAGATCAATCGTGAAAAAGCGGGAATTTCCTACAATTTGAAGCTCTTACACCTCAACCCAGTAAATTTTTTGCATCGCGATAAAACTTGGCTCCATTACTAAGTGCCAAAATCAAAACGGCAATAACGGTAGTGGAGACATCGAGGGAGTTTCTTGTCAAAGAAGGTCGAGACGTTTCCTTCAACAGGAAAGGTAATGGCCGGACAAAGTAAGAGTTTGCCATTACAAAAAGAAACACCCAAATGGTTCGAAAGAAAGTGTTATTCCACCATGACGATGAATCTATTGTTCGGGATAAACTAGATGAATAACGCTTGTTATGCCCCAACTACTTATTTCCAAAACTCAAGCTGTTTGTCACTGGATAGCAATTCAAGACAGCCGAGGAAGTTACTGTATTAGAATTAGAACAGTATTTTGACAACCTTGATGCTGATGATTATGAAACTGGTATAATGAGCATCGATGATCCAAGTGTATTAACATTGGAGCGGAATATATTGAAAAATTTAAAGAAGTTGTTATCGTAATTATCCTTACTTTAAAAATGATTTTAGCGAGTACCTTATCAAATGGTCAATTGCTCACTCTTGATAAAAATGATTTCTGTTCACAGAATTTATGTGAAAATAGCATCTAAATTGTAATTAATAATGTTATAAACTACTTTGCAAAATTTTAACTGTATATAATAACAAAACAGTATGTAACAATAAACGTGTCTGTTTCAAACATTTTGATGCACAATACAAGTTTTCAGGCCTAAAATTACATCGCAATGCCATTCCTATGCTTGATGTAACAGGTAAAATTATTTTTATTTTAGAAAATATTTAAATTTAAAAATGTACTACACATATTAGAAAAATAGTATTAACGTATAATAAATACTCTTATTAAATGTTATTACTGTTAATAATTTAAATTCTAGGCAACTAAAATAATTATATGTATATACTACTTGAAGCTATAATAGCTAAATACAGACTCTGGTAATTGAATTAAAGCCATCTTTTGCTCCAAGAAATTTGTAATTTAAAGCACTTTGTATTTGAATACATTTCATATTTTCGATTGTAAATTTATTTGTTATTAACAGAAGATCTATTTGGTAATTATATTATTGTGCAATGTCATTTATTACCACAGCACTACCCTGTTTCAGGACAGGTACCTGCGCACCATTATAAACAAGAGTAATAAAATGTGTGTGAACCTGTGAATACTATTCAATTTTAGTTTATCTTTGTAACTCTTGGTGTTAAGAAGTGTGTCAGAGTGAGTATTTCAATACTACTGCGAATTCTAGCCATAGTATAGTGTAATTTTGTGGATGAAATTATGGGTTTCGAATTGTCTTCGATATGGGGAAACAAGAAATATTAGTAGGGAGGAAGAAATTAAAATAGAGATATTGTCAGAAACGTAATCATATCGAAAAATCGCAATAATGTGGTGCACTGTCGATCATTGCCGCATTAATTAAGGAAAATTTGCCGACAATATCGAGTGGTTGTAAATTGCTGTCGCGGTGTTCGTAAAACTGACGCGGTGTTCGTGAAACTGACGCGGTATGGTTGCTTTTTTATAAATGCAGCACTCAAAAGTCGAGAAACACTAGCTAGGAAGCTGCTAGATGAACAATGACAACAATATAAATATATCTAAGCGTACGATTATAAATTACAGGAATCAAGTGTAGCAAACCAGTCAAGAACCCAGACTGATGGCAAAAATGAAGAAAGCATGTTTGTGTAGACAAAAATACATGCAGTATTTACGTTGAAATTGGAAGAAGGTAAATAAAAACAAATTTTGTTATTAATTAATTAATTATTTCGAGAGTGTACCAATTAATTCATTTTTTGCTGGCCTCATTCCCTTTGCGATAAGGTAATCTTTAGCGATGGATCGGGGTTGGAAGCGATGACAGTGTCCAGTTCGTTAAGACGAAAACCTAACGCACGTTATAGTATCGAAGCTGTGCAGAAAAAAAATTAAACATCCACCAAGCATAATGATTTGGTTATGTATAACAGTAGTGGGTACAGAGAGAGACTCTGTATTTTGTGGAGCGGGCAATGACTCAAAAGAATATAAAAAAGTTATTGACACTGTACTTTTGCTCTTTCCAGAGTCGCTACATGAGGCACCGTGCCATACAGTGAAATCGATACGGGATTTATTTGAAGCACATAAAAGACCATATATAGATGTCGCAATTCAATAATTGCAATTTTAAAAGAAAAAAATTAGTAAAGTAAATTGCTAATAACTTAGAATATAATTTTCTTCAGAATAGATTTCAAGATAAGGATGACAAATTGTAATATTATAGTATTATCACCGAACTAGAAATAATGTAAAAAGTTATTTACAAAATAAAAAAATGTAGTTTGATTAACAGCGTTATTTCTATAGTTTATTTGCTTTGATAATTGCGTGTAGACACAGAATGCGAATGGAACTAGATTTACTCTTTGATCTTTGATCATATTATTTAACAATTTCCTGATGTGAATATAGATTACGATGTGTCTAGTTGATTCAAATGCCGATTGTGTAGAGTAATTTCGGGGAGTATGGAATAATTACGGGTAATATGGGATATCTTCTATACTTGAAACCAATGATGTCATTTACGTGTAAGTAGGTTAACTAACTTTATTTGATAACTTTAAAAGAAAATAAAAAATAGATCACATACATGAAATAATCTAACCGTCGTTTTCTGAAGTTGACAGAATATCATTACATATTCTAACTTTTTGAACGTTATTGTTTCTAGTTTCATAGTGTTGTCATTTCCATGAAATAATTATTTCTTTTGCTAGGTAAGTGCGTTTATCTATTGTGAAATTAGTGAAGAATCTCATGTAACAAGTTTGTTAATTTAATATTGTTTCTACGACAGGTGTTGCGGGCATTACGAAATTATCCATATTTCACACTTGGGTATTCCATATTATCCAACAATTTTGGTATAAATTACAATAACATTTTTAAAAAGGTGTATAAATAATAATTAGGCTTTACTTTTATAGTCATGGTGTCAATATTGATGGGTATTAGAATTGTCCGACAAAAGTCGCCATTTTTGCAGCAAACATATCATCTTTTATGAAAGAGAGGTAATGAAATTTAGACGGTATGAAAAAAGCTATTGACACTGTTCGAAATAAAAGTTTATGTTATTTGTCTGTTTCGAAGCGATATAATGTTCCTCGTGCTACTCTTTATTGCTTGTGTACCAAAGAGGGTTCTCCTAAACGCGTATGCCAAATTATCTTAGGTCGGTTTTCCCACCAGAATTAGAGAAAACTCTTATAAAACATTTATTAACAATGGATCAGAAATATTTTGGTTTAACGCGGAAAGATGTCCGAATATGTGTGTTTCAGCTAGCTAAACGCTATAATCTACCGCATCCGGTTTCGTTATTGCGTAAGTGTGTAGGAAAAGTTTGGTTATGCCTTTATGTACAGACAAAAATTTGCAATTTCAGAAAATCGATTGGAACCTCAGGAGCTAGACTTCTTCATTTTAATATGGAGAACGTTAATAATTTTTTGGATCTTTCGGAAAGGATAATGGGAGAAAAAGAATTCTTGCTCCTGATGTAATATACAATGTCGATGAGATAGAATCGTGTGCCGTACAGTCTAGGTGTGCAAAAGTAGTTACTATTAAAGGCAAATGGCAAATAGACATTGACTGAGCATGGCGCTCTGATGACAGTGCTATAATGCATGAATTCTGCTGGCGTATTTGCGCCGTCCAATGGCTATATTCCCTTGAAAAAACACGAGCAATTGAAAGAAGGTGCTTCTCCGGCAACGCTTTTTGCATTCCGCCAATTAGGCTGGATCCAAACCGATTTGTTTACGAACTAGTTTGACAGTTTACCAAAACAGAAAAATAACATATCTATACCAACAAGTTCCATATTTTTTACAGATAACCACCACACACACTTGAAATCTAGACGCAATTATTAAAGCAAAAGAACTTTGTCGATATAATATGCTTACCGCCACACACCTCCCATAAAACACTAGATAAAACAGCGATAGTTGTGTGAAAACAATTTTCAATGAAGAAATCAGAATTTTTTACGGCCGGAGAATCGAAGTGAACTCGTCATACGTCATATCTGCGAAATGTTCGTGGGAACCTTTCTAAAAATACAAACTGGAGAGAGATCGATAAATAATATCTGATAAAGCTGATTCAAGTATTGTAAAGAAGTTTAAAGAAAAAGAAACACGAAAGCTTGGGCTTCCATATACATATTCAGAATCTGAATTCACTTGTGCAGAGTTCATCCGATGATCTGCTATTATCTTCCTATATTAATGCAACAGCGAAGTATGCATCAATCTATCATATGTGCTAGACTCACGAAGTTTGGACAGGTGGTGACGAACATGTATTTATATGCGGCTTTTACCATATAAGTAGACATGCAATACGTAGGTTGCTTTAAAAATTTTGCGGTTGATATAGAAATTTGTTGCGACACTTCTGATCAAAAACGAATTACCATTTGAACGGAGCTTAAACAACATGCTGCAGACCATCAAAGTCAAGAGTTATTACTGTCAACTAGAGTTGGATTTATGGTTATGATTCAGAAACTAAACAACAATCAAATCAGTGGAAGTGTCCGCACTCGCCAAAACCTAACAAATACCGACAAGTGAAGAGCAATATGAAGAACATGCTCATTGTTTTCTTTTTTATATGAAAAGCATAGTGCACACAGAATTCATTCTTAGCTAACAATGAGCCGTTTCACCGTTCGTTTATCACACAAGCCTTTTTGACAAAACATCAAGGACTACTGTTCTCCACCTCCCTTATTGTTCTACGACTTTCGACTGTTCCCGAAAATGAAGCTGCAGCTAAGAGGCCGGCGTTTTGATAGTATTGAAGAAATTCAAGCGGAGTCACAAGCAGTACTCTACTAGTTCACAGAAAATGATTTTCTGAATATCTTCAGAACTGGAAATCTGCTGCAACGATTACGAAAATGACAGCAACCACCAGGAATAAAAGTTTCAAATTCTTATAGTATCAACTTCGAAATACCTGGACCGCACCTCGTACAACATGTACATGTTATAGTAACAACAGAACAGTTTAGACTAATAACGTCTAATATTCTATAGCATCATACAATTATTATCTTCTAGTTTTCACACAGAAGGTTGGGTTGGGTTTTTGTCGGTATTATGAAAGTTCTGGCGAATAATAATTCGTTTAAAATTTGTTGTGACCAACTAGTAAGTATTCTTATTTTCTAACATCAATCTATAGGCATAAGTTTCATCATACAATTGATTACTATTACTATTTAGCTAGTTACGGTTGATCGAAAAAGTAAAATAAAAAAGCCCTTTATCACATTAATATTTGTATTTTGAATACGTACCTCGACAGAAATGCTATTATCTTCAGTAGGAAAAATAAACGTAGCATCGTAGTAACTTTACACTTTAGAGAAAAACACACGTTTTTTGAAACACTTAGTGCTATATTTTTGTGTCTAATTTTATGTTCTAGGCTTTTTTTTACTTTTTCCATTTAGTTTGGCTGTTAATTATTTGAAATATCGTAATATTTATTAAATTAACTAGGTAGTTATTTATAGCTTCTTTTAAGATTATTTCCGTACGTTATTTTAATTTTGATAATTCGGTTGAAGTCACATCTATTCTTCGTCAAAGGACAACCAAACAAATGGAGTAATATTTATTATAAATTAAATAAAGGTTTAATAATAATATACTCCTCATTTCACTTTGACAAGTTTGAACATAATCGGCGTTCAGCGCACCAGATATTTCGTGGTAGTTAATTAAAAGTGGAAGTAAAAAAGTGTCAATGATAACACTCAAAACACTATTACCATCTATGAATACCAGTGACGCGGTTCCAGCCCAGAAGCCCAGAAGAAGATAGTATGTATCACGATCGCGGAAGTCTACGTACCAGATTGTTTTGTTTATTCTTTTTATAAATACAACATGTCGTAGTGCCAATAACTGTACTTACTAACTTATTTTTATAAATATAATTTTGATTTCTTCCAAATTTGCCGATGATAGTGTGTATATTTTTCAATAAAGTAAGTGCCCTATTCAAATACACTACAGGCCATAAGTGAGGGATCACTTGTCATAAATAACAAAACACTTGTATTTTAGACACATCCCTTAGACTTTTACCTGTTTTGGTGAGAATAATTGAAATAACAGTTGTAAATGTAATTCTGAGAAGGATTATTCGGATTATTATTATAAATTAGATAAATATATTTGTTACCGAAAAATATTGTAAATCCTTTTAATAGTTTTATGGTGTCTATTTAATAGAAATATTTTATATACCCCAATAAATTTAATAGGGTTTACAACGCAATATTATTATAATGGTATTAGGAATTCATAGTAAACTATTTAGCAATTTAAAAATTAGTTTTCGTGCAGCATTTGTCCGAGTAAATTGCAATACGAGTATTTGAGAACAGTAAGTAACTTATAAAAATGCCGAAAAGAAAGGAACTTAACGCAGAAACTCGTAGTTCTATAATAACGCTACATGGTGAAAAATTTTCACTTCCGCAAATAGCCCAAAATTTAAATTTATCTTATCACGCGGTGCAAGGAACAGTGAAACGATATTCACAAAGTGGATCATTACAACCAATAAAACGTTGCGGAAGGCCAAGGGTAACTACCAGACAAGAGGATTTGCGCCTAAAAATACTATCAAAACGAAATAGGCGCCTCACAGCTCCTCAGCTTCGAGCAGAGCTGAATGAAGGCCGTCGAAAGCCGGTGTCACTGACTACTGTAAAACGACGTTTGACAAAGGCGGGACTACATGGGCGTATTGCAGCTCGAAAACCATTATTGAATCCACGAAATCGTAAAAAAACGGTTACAATGGGCCCAGGACCATCAACACTGGGACATGGACATGTGGAAGCAGGTGTTATGGACAGATGAGTGAAAGTGTTTGGTAGTAATCGACGAGTTTTCGTTCGAAGACAAGTGTGTGAAAGGATGTTACCCGAATGTGTAGTCCCAACTGTTAAACACGGGGTAGGTTCTGTGCTTGTTTGGGGATCGTTTTCCTTTGATGGTGTCGGAGATTTGTACCGCATTGAAGGCATTTTAAAAAAAGAGGGGTACCTGAAGATTTTGGAGGAACATGCAATTCTGTCTGAATTAAGGTTAATTGGTGAAGATTTTCACCTACAACAAGATAATGATCCCAAACACACTTCCCAACTTTGTAAAAACTATGTGAATCAAAAAGTGGAGGAAGGGATGCTGATAAATATGATTTGGCCACCACAATCACCCGATCTCAACCCTATCGAATTGCTGTGGGATGAATTAGATAGAAACGTGAGAGAAAGCTGTCCACAATCGCAGAAACAGGTTTGGGAGCAACTTACAAGGGTGTGGAATAATTTACACACGGATGGATACGCTCCAGAAACTTGTATCGCGGTTGCCTAATATTTGTAAAGAAATCATTAAGCGCAGAGGTGGATACTTCGACGAAAGTCGAATATGATAAGAAATTCTACAGAATATGTTGAAATTATTTTATTTTATAAGGAAAACTGTCCATTTGTCTCGTAGATATAGTTTTGTAGAAATGTACGTTTTGTTTCACTAAGCGTGCATGTTTTTTTTTTTAATTTCATCTACTGATCCCTCACTTATGGCCTGTAGTGTATATATTTTAATAGGGGCACTTACTTGCCCTATTCAAATATTTCGCTATAATACATTTCTTTTGTATAACTAATGTTTTATGTAGTATTTGTTTCACAACGAACGCTTTGTAAATTATATTATTCATAAAAAACGTTTCTTTATGGACTAACCACAACTACGTAATATAAATTGATTTTCGACTGCTGTATGTAATTATTCAGGATTATTCACTTTTCATGTAAATTCATTTAATCAAATTGTAAAATAAGTGTTATGAATGAATAATTGAATTTCAAATATTTTATTCATATGTATACTTTTCCAGTACTATCTAATGAAAAATTGATACAATTATGCTTTTATTATTGAATAACATCTTTTAACCTTTATTAGCATCTTTTCATTTTCTTTCAAATTAAGTGAATTGAATACATTTCTTCTTATCGCTGCTATTATCGTGCATTTGCTTTTGACAATTCCCTTACGAATTTTCTGACGTTTTAATATGAAATTTCAATTGACGCAAGGTTTACGGTCAGCAATTTGCGTTTTATATACGAAAAGGTATTTCGTCATTTTAAATAAGTATATAAATAAATTTGTATTTCCAACGGGTGTAAAACTCAAGTACAGGAAATTAAACTTAATATAAAAAAATGCATGCAGGTGTAAAACTCAAGTACAGGAAATTAACCTTAATATAAAACAAAAATTCATGCAGAACTACAAAACAAAAAGATATACAAAAAAAAGTATCATTAAACAAAGACAGATCACATTAAAAGAGTCGAAATGAATAAACATTATTGCAACTAGGAGTAAGATACAGTCATGTTCGTTAAAATAGCAGTGATGCGTAAGAGTATCAAAACTGATTTGGTACGCAAGTAGTGCCAGTGAAATGCATAGTATACATTTTCAAATGTATAAATCTTGTCTTATGTAGGGAAACAACCGGATATTCGTGGGAACTCCCCAGTTATATCGAACTATATGAAAGTTGCAGGTGTTCGTCAAAATAGCAGTATTCCGTAGTTTACATTGAAAACTCGTGCTATGTAGACGGTATACACAATTTGGATCAATACATAGTCTTAACTTATATCAACACTTTAATATATTCATTTTGACCGGTAAATGTAAACTGTTTCTTACACTGCAATGGGTCGAGCTAAACATTGTACCCAAGAAAAGAGAACACTTATTTTAAACTTCATTCAAAGAGGAAAAACATACAAATTTATACAAGAAGCGCTCGGATGCTCAGCTAAGATGATATTAAATGCGAAAAAATGGAAAAAACATAAAGAAAATCGTGGCGGTGAAAGAAAAACTACTATTAGAGAAGACAGAAGCATCCTCAAGTTAACTAAAGCGAACCCCTTTATGTCGTCGAGCCAAATTAGACGGGAACTCGGTCTTCCTATAAGTACTTCAACTATTAGAAAGAGGCTTATAGAAGCAAATTTACAAGCTAGAAGACCGAGGAAAGTACCTCTCTTAAATAAAAGACAGGTTAAAAACAGATTGAATTTTGCACGTCAACATGCATTATGGGATTCAGCAAAATGGCGCAATATACTCTGGAGCGACGAATCTAAAATTGTTTTGTTTGACGCTCATGGGTCGCAACAACATGTTAGAAGACCTCCATTAGCGGAGTTTAATCCAAAGTACACGAAAAAAACTGTTAGGCATGGAGGTTCTAAAATAATGATTTGGGGATGTTTTTCTTGGTATGGTGTTGGACCATTGTACAAAATTGACGGCATTTTGGACGCTGATGGTTATGTTACTATAATGCAAAACGTAATGCTACCGTACGCCGAAGAAGAAATGCCTCTGCGATGGGTTTATATGCAGGATAATGACCCTAAGCACGCTTCTCGCAAGGCTAAAAAGTGGTTTGCGGACAATAATATCACGTTATTGGTCTGGCCTGCACAATCGCCAGACCTGAACCCGATAGAACATTTATGGGGCGATATAAAAAAGGCCGTTTCAGCAGCAAAGCCACAAAATACTAACCAATTGTGGGAAGTGTGTCAAGAAGCTTGGAAATCAATCCCAATTACCCGTTGTCGTCAACTAGTAGAATGTATGCCGCGACGCTGTGCAGCCGTTATTGCAAATAGGGGCCAGGCAACAAAGTATTAGTGCACTAGTGAAAAATATTTAAATAAAAACAAATTACAGGTGCATAGAGTAAAGACTGCTATTTTAAGGAACAGGATCATATTATCATTTTGTCCCAGAAGTTTTATTACATTTCTTTTCTTTATAATGTACATAAAAAACTTTTAAAATATAGAGAATAATATTTATCTAATATTATCATTTGTTTTTTTTAAGTTACATTTGAGATTTTAAGAAATATTATAACACTGCTATTTTAACGAACATGACTGTATATCGTTGTGTGTAATGTAACGATACACAATATACATGACGTGTGATTAAAATTGAAACACACTGCATGTCTATATTTTCTTTGGTGTTATAAAATAAAAATTCTTAAAACATGTTGTCATTGTACATTGTAATAGGAAGGTCGATATCGTCTTGAAAGATAGATCTATGAAAAAAGCTGCATTATAGGTGGCTATAAACAAGAATTTGTAAGGAAGAATAAAAATTACAATCATATGTGGAAATAAAGATTTTATTAAAATCTTGTTTTAATGATATCAAATACCAATTTAAAAATATTCAAAGTTTTGTTAAGTATATATAGCTGAACTTGCTGTAATAAACCAATGAGAAACGGATTCTACTTGTTGCGTGATGCAAGATGCAATAAAAACATTTGACAATTAATTTAAATCTTAATGTAAAACAGAATTGTATTTTTTACTGAATTTATAATTAAAATTTAACTATTATTAAAATTAATCCAAGATTTACGTAAATTTGTATGGTTCCAAGATTTGAAAATCCAATCATTCGAATTCGGTGAGTGAGATCGAACAAACACGGATCTGGTATAAAAGGACGACTGAAACTGCATAAAGACAGACTTCTGTTTTAAGTACAAATTACACATACTAGATGGGAAAGTAGAATATAACTAGTCGGTTCTACGTTAATGTCGTCATCTATTGATAGGAACGAAAGCTTATTTTATGGTTATTTACATAATGGTACATATAATTTTCAATTAAATAAAATATACTACAAAAAGTAAACATAAAAATGTTATTTTTTTTATTTTTTAAACAATATTTTTGAAATCTATTTTGAGCTAACATTTGTATCACATTATTTGTTGTTTTAATTTATTTCTTGAAGTTATTCTTGGGTATCTAATTGCAGTTTTTTTCCATTGTAGGGCTGTTCTACACATTTTTTTAGATTTTGGAGATACACTACCGTTCATAAGTATTTGGGCACCCATATTTTATAAAATTATTTGAACAGCATAGCTTCTAGGAAATTCATTCTTGTAATATTGGATAGGTATAAGGAAAGTATTAAATCTACAGAAACGCTGCATAAGTAACATTATGTATTACTTTATTACCTGCAATAAACCAAAATTTGTTATTGGGACTACCTGGGGATTAGCGCAATAAAAGTTTCTCCAAGTTCTTGTAATTGTCTTTCTGTGAAGGATACTGAAGGATAAGTTTAGTAATGATGTTTTAATGACCTCGGGCGAGTTTCATGTTATATTTTTGAAATTGCCCTCAGTTACGTTTCTGTATTCGTTGTGAGATATTCCTGTGCTAGTAGTGTTGTTAAGATCGTTAAATATACCAAAAAAAAAAGAGATGGACATTGAAACGCGTTCTCTTATAATTGCGCACCATCAAGATGGCAAAAGCAACCGGCAAATTGCGAAACAATTAAAATTAAATAATACTTCCGTAGACTATGTCGTCAAAAAATACCGAGAAAGTGGCAGTGTTCTCAATAAATCACGGAGTGGGAGACCCAGAGCGACAACTTCTGCTGAGGATCGTGCAATAGTGATCACAAGCAAAAGAAATCGACGCAGACCGTCCAAAGTCAATAAGCGTAACAACGGTCAAACGTCGCTTGTACAAAGCAGGTTTGTACGGACGAATTGCAATGCAAAAACCGTTATTGCGCAAACAGAATAAGCGGAAACGCTTAAACTGGGCTCGTGAACACCAACATTGGACAGTTGAACAGTGGAGTAAAGTCTTGTGGACCGATGAGTCAAAGGTGGAAAATTTCGGGTCCAGAAGACGTGTTTTCGTTCGGAGATCTACAGGTGAGCGTGCGGCAGAGCAATGTATTGTGCCTACGGTTAAACATGGCGGTGGTTCCGTGATGATCTGGGGTTGTTTTGGTGGTACGGTCGTGGGTGATATTGTGAAAATTGAGGGAATACTAAGGCAAGAGCAGTATCGAAACATTTTGGAGACCAACGCTATTGCTTCAGGATTAAGACTTTTGGGTAGGAATTTTGTATTCCAGCAGGATAATGACCCAAAGCACACATCCAAAATATGCAAAGACTATTTGCAACTCTTGGAAGCGGAAGGATCCATCGAAGTTATGAAATGGCCTCCCCAAAGCCCCGATCTAAATCCAATAGAGTTATTGTGGGAGGAACTTGATCGGGAGGTCCGGAAAGCAGTACCAACATCGGAGGCTGATTTGTGGAGGAAACTGCAGGAAGCTTGGGTCCGCATAACACCGGATACATTAGCAAAACTAATTGCAAGAATGCCGCGATTATGTGCTGCCATTATAAAAAACAAAGGAGGTCACATAGATGAATCGAAAATTTAAATATAATATGTAATTCTACTGCCAGATACTGTAATTAGTTATGTATGTACATGTAATAAATATATTTTCATTTTTTCACTAGTGCTTTTAATCATTTCTTCTAAATTTATGGGTGCCCAAATACTTATGAACGGTAGTGTAAGTGTTTCTCTCGTGTACAGACACACTTCTTAAGAGATGTCGCCCTTTGGCCATTATCTCTAAAAATTAGAAAAGAGATTTATGGTATAATTTGTACAGTAGAAAAATGTAGAATTTAACTATAAACAGAAGCTTTACTTGTTGTCAATGCTGTCTTGCAGCGGTGTCTGAACAAGATGTATCTAAGTTATCTTTTGTAAAATTAAAATTGAATTATTTACATTACATTCTTTAAAATTAGCACTTATGATAAAAGCGGCAGTTTTTTGAAAACATTACAAATATTAAACATATAAATTACTCGAACACATAATTAACCTTTTAACTAATATAACTTTAATTTTAAAAATATAATAAACGAAAACTTTATTTCATATTTAATTATGAAATTGTATTTACCTATTCTCCATTCATCTGAGATTAAAATAAAAATAATTTTACTGATTACATAAAACATAGGAATGGCATTGTGATGTAATCTTGGACTTCCTGAAGACTTGTATTTTGGTTTAAAAGCTTGTACTTTGCATCAAAATGTTTGAAACAGACACGTTTGTTATTATATACAGTTTCAGGATCCAATAAACATAATGCATCGGTATTTAGTATTCGTAGCCAGGTATTAAAACGCTCTAGAATAGTCTTCGGGTTAGGAAATCGGTAATGCTGCGCCTCTAAAATTTTGCAAATAGTTTAGAATATTATTTTAATTACAATTTAGATACCATTTTCATATAAATTCGGTGAACAGAAATCATTTTAAATATATACTCACCGCTGACATGACAATCCTCAACACAACACTTAATTATTTTGGTTGGCAATGTGTTTGTATTAGAAAATACAGATACTATATACATAAAGCACTAACAATACACAATCTATTGATAGGAACGAAGACTGTAAATAGAGCGACGGGGCTTTGTATTTAAGAGTGTTGGTCGTGGTCCTTACGCTTCATTATCCCTAGATGTATTTTTAATAATATTTTTTATGTTTTCCACACGGTTCAGAATTTGAAACGTTATATGAAGCAGAATATATTTATAACAAATAGTATCATATTTGAAGTTTTAAAAATTAAAATACATTTTCATTTCTGACTTTTTATTTTTTTTTATTTCAATTAAGCTTTTTAATGTTTATGGTATGTAAGTTTAAGCGTTGAAGGAAGAACGATTTGGGTGTCTTGATTTTTGTGTAATTCAACTTTAAAAATTATCAATAGTATCTGAGCCTATAATAAATCTTATATAATTTAAAGTTTCAAAAACTGCTATTATATGAAACTACTGATACATTTGGAGGGTTTAGGTATCCCCTTATGTGGTAAATAGTTTTATATATTAATTAATGAATAATTATACTTTAAATTATATGATTATAATTTTAATTTCATGTTATTACTTTATTTCTCGAATATATGATCATTCTTATGCACAGTTAATGAATTACGTTTCAACTTTAAGAAATAAAAGTTTGTAATTTCAATGTAAATATGACTGAAGATTACGTTGTTACTGTCAGGACCAATTTTTACTACAATTATATTGGGGAATCCAGCAATTAAACTAATCTTTTTTTTTAAATTAGGTTCTCTATTTTTTTGCCAATATTTCGCCCATTAACTTTGGGCTTCACAACATTGGTATTTTATTTTAGATGAACTGTATATACTGTGTTTGTTTTTCTTTATGTTTGATGTGTAATTTTGACGGAAAAGGATTTGTTTGTTTTTCAGTATGTGAGCTATTTAGATTTTCTGACATACGGTAAAGTCATGAATTTTGGTTTGTCGTTCGGCACGTTCCGTATTTTTAGTCTATTTTTGTCCTCTGTTTTTAATTGTGAATAACCTTTTTAATGTCTTTTTCTATAATGTTTAGAGTACAGCTATTTTTTGAAAATATTGTTTTAATTTTATATTTTTGGCATAGAATTGGGCCAAAAATATACTGTAACACTTCGAGACAATTACTAAACAGTCGCGCATAAAAAAGTTGAGAATTTCGTCCATATCCCTAGTAAAGCAATCTTTAGATTTCTTTAGGCATTCGAAAATTATCTTCATCGTTAAATGGTGTCTTGATCAGCAAGCCCAATCGCAGTAGCTTCTGTCTAATCGTATATAAATATTGTAAAGTAATTCTTAAAAACATTCATAATTTGCTGTAGTGCAACAAATACTCCATAATCACTGACACACAACACTCGGAATTCTAGTATAACTTCTTGTGCAGTTTCCATAATGCTACACTCTATTAGGATTATTTCTAATATCCTGTATATTGCTTTAGTGCGGATATACAAGTACTATCGTGGCCATATGTATTAGCCACTCTTGGTATCTTGACCAGATGTTATTGTAACCGATGTAGTTTTGAGAAGTAGGACAGGTAGTAAATGTGGATAAGACCAGAATAACAACATTTTTATGATTCAATATTGGTCATTGTTAGGTAATAGTGGTGTAATTATAACAATGGCCTGCTTTTATATTTATTTATTGCACAAGTGGCTGCAGTAGGGTGCGGTTGCAGAGTAAAAGAAAGGGACATTTTGTGTGAGATTTTTTTCCATTATTCTGATGTAGAAGACGCGCGAATTAACAGAAGCGGAACGTGGTTAGATAATTCTGCTTACAACGCAAGGAATGTCGCTCTCCGCAATCGCTAAGCAAATGAAATGTTCGAGGTGCGCCATCCGAACTACGGTCGAACGTCACGCGCAACCGGCTCATACAAGAATAGACCTAAGGGCGGTCAAAAACGCAAAACAACAGCAAGGGATGATAGCCTGAAAAAGAATGTGTCTGCGAAATCGCAAGAGACCTTCGCAACAGCTTGCAGATGACATGTTATAGGGGTGTAATGTCACCGTTTCTGCTCGTACCGTCAGGAGACGTTTTACAGAATTAGGCCTGTGCGGCTGTAAGCCCCGACACAAACCGTACCTCTCCCAGGCGCACAAAAGGAAGCGGTTAGCATGGGCGAAAAGATACGAGCACTAGACAGTGGATGATTGGGCCAAGGTGATGTGGTCCGACGAATTCAAAATGCAGGTACGTTATGAATAACGTTGATATTGGTATTAGCGATATTGATATTAAAATTGACGTACTTTTATGCAACAGAAATCAACTGAAACAGTAAAGTAACTTTGGCGTTTTTAAATACAACTTTTCGGCCAATCTGAGGCAAAGGAAAACGGACCTTATCATTCTAATCGCCTTGTAATAACGACGAAATTTGGTGGAGGCAGTGTGATGATCCATGTCCGCCTCAGGCGTTGGAGAGGTGTTTGTGTGTGACGGCACCATGAATAGTCGGCGATACATCAGGGTCATTCCATGTCAAATCACCAGGGGGTGGAAGCTCGACCATCTTCAATTTTGTTTAAATTTTGACAGAATGTTGCTAAAGGTCTTAAAGGAGTTCTTGCAAAATCTTAACTCAATATGTAATGTGGTTGGCGCTCCAGGCCCTCCCTTGTAGAAGGATGTTGCACAATATGCGTATATCCAATGAAGATTTGGTCA